>WSFP011473627.1:0-17327 GCA_009831015.1 Picea engelmannii
CATCTGCATCTTGTTATCTTCTCTTTTTAAGGAACTTCTAAGAGCATCTGCATTGTTGATTGACCTTTTATCAGTTTTTTGTGCAGTAGAGGTTGAGTTTTGATCAAATCCCAATCCTTCTTTATCATTTGGTGATCTTTGGTTGTTAATGATATCATTCAAAATCTTTGAACTATTCTCAAAATTCGACTGGTGGTTTCCTCTTTCTAGTTCTCTTTTCAACTGACTAATTTCATCCTCTAGATTTTTACAAACTTGTTGTTTTTCCTTGAATTGTCCATTCATGATTTCTTTATTTTTTTTTTATTTCTTGAAGCTGAGTTTTCAAGTCAATGATGACTTGCTTTGATTCTTTTATGATTTTTGAAAAATCCTTTTCTCTTGTTTGTTGTGTTTGTTTAAATTCTAATAATTGTCCTCTTAACAATCTGTTCTTGTTTTTATACATTATGAGTTCATCCAGGCATCGGTCAGTTCTACATCAAGATCTATTTCTCCTTCAACCTCAGAGTTTTATTCTTCAATATCAAAGGTATTTTTAGTGTGATTATTTTGAGTCTCTATAACCATAAATAGGTGTTCAAATTCATCTTCCTCTTCACTTTCTTCAAATGAGTTGTTGTTCTCTTCAGTGTAAAAGGTCTTCTTCTTTTTGTAGACCTTCCTTTTTTCTTTGGTTTGGTTCTTCTTATGTTCTTTGAAAGTTTTTTCATCATCACTTTATTCTTGTTTTGGATAGGGACATTTGGAAGAAAAATGTCCAATCTTTCCAAACTTAAATCATATTAGAGGAAACTTTCCCTTGTATCTACCGGTTCCTTTCTTGAGTGTCTTCATGAAGTTATCTATTTCTTCATCAGATATCTCTAAATGGTCTTCTTTAGACACCTGCTCATGTTTCCTTTCTTATTTTGATGCTTTGAAGGCCATTTCTCCTTTTGTTGGTCTTTCTTTCCCTGTTCTAATCTCATACGCTATGAGGATCCCATGTATTTCATTCATTGTGAGATTATCTAGATCTGGTATGTCTTCAAGAGTAGAAATATTGGCATCATATCTCATGGGTAATGATGTCAAGATATTTCGTACAATGGTTTCATCTTTGAGTTCTTCTCCTAATGCTCTAATTGAGTTGACCACTTCATCTACTCTCTGAAGATATTCTTCTATGTTCTCTTCTTCTTTCATTTTTAGGTTTTCAAATTGTGTATTGTAGGTTTGTGGTTTGACCGTTTTGACTTTGTTATATCCTTCATATATGAACTTTAGTTTGTCCCGGATTTCTTTTCCTGAATTACAATGCATTACTTTCACAAATATAAGATTGGATAATCCTCATAGGATGGCATTGGATGCTCTTGCATTTTCATTGCAAAGCTTATTTCCAACTATGTCTGTGGGAGGAGTAGCAGGTGAAATGTACCCATCTTCTACAAATTGCCAGATATCACAACCCAGGGACATTATATAATCTTCCATCCTCACACTCCAAAGTGCGTAATCATTCCCTTTGAACAAAGGTGCTCTGGTGGAAGACATTCCTTCTTGCTGATCCATTGGATTATGAAGAATCTACCTTCTAGTTATTAGACTGTGTTGAAGACACACTCTCCGATACCAATTGTTGGAATGTGGTTTAATATTGAGAGGGGGGTGAATCAATATTCATAATTTTTTATCAATTTTTAAATAATTATTTATTAACTTTATTTATCAGCAAGAAACTTTAATAAATAACATCAATAAGTATAAAATTTAAATTACAAATTACAAGTTTATATAAAGATTGATTTAGAGCACCAACTCTAGGAGACAACAATCTCGTTGTTTTAGGGCACCAACCCTAGGAAGCACAAACTCCCTTTCTTTAGGGCACCAATCCTAGGAAACACGAACTCCCTGGTTTTAGGGATCCAATCCTAGGAAGCACCAACTCCCTTGTTTTAGGGCACCAGCCCTAGGAAGCACCAACACCCTATTTTTTTCACTTTAATTAGCAAAGGATATTAATACTTCCTTGCTCCTCCCTTCCACCCTCACTTCATAAGTATCTTTGTATTTCTTCATTGGACTCTGCACTCTCTTATGATATTTTGATGTAGACCCAAGAGACACTTTCTTCTCACCATTATTTCTCATTTATATAGTCTTCCAACTGGTGAATTTCGAATCATTGTGTCTTTTAAGAATGAACCATTGTACCCTTTCATTAACATTTTTTTTGTATTTCTTCCTTTATTAATTTTAAGTAATCAAATGAATTTGTTTTTTCTTCAATATATTTTTAATAGGAAACTATATTAAGAATCATATTCTTAAATGGTATGGGTAGGCAGACTCTTTATCTTCTACTTTTATAGGTTTATGATTTTTGTATGGATACAAAATTGATCCTATTCTTCCATATTCCTCTATCATGCTCTTAGTATCTTTGTGACTGCAATGGTGAAAAACATTCTTAGCCTCTATTGATTACAGTAATAGTGTTCTTATCGGGTTTCCTACAAGAAACAGAGTTAAGCCCCAGACGCTTTATCTTTCATTTATGTGACCTCGGGTTATATTGAGTCTTTATTCCAAAAGGTGCTTTGTTCGACCTTTGGCACTAAGTCTTCAACTATGAACCCCTTTCTTATATGTGACCCGAACCTGTGACCAAATGCAATGCCAAATAGGCGCTTATCCGGTGATTTCAACATTATCCTAGATCAACGGTCGAGAATTAATATAATGGTGAGATCTACAGTCCATGCTCTTTCAACATAGTGGAACATTAATACTTGGCCATTGTGCGCTTTTAATCCTAGAGCAACATGTCATCAATTTTATCGACGATCCAGATTAACAGTGCAACACCTCCTTAGAATTAATTGTTGTGCAACTTGTGGTGCACGATTTCTCCTTCATCATGGATCTGTGTCCTCAATGGATGGTTATATATTCACTTCCTCGCAGCTCTAGCAGACTTTTAACCTTTTCATACTTTGAATTTTACTTAGAATTATTTTGTGTCATGGGTTCATGGACTCTCGAACTTGCAGAATCACATTTCTTATCGGGTGTCATCAAAATGCATGCCCAACTTCTGCATCCTCCAAGATGAACCTATACTTAGACATTTTTAAGTGATATCAATAGAATATGATACTTAGCCATTTTTTGGTTGCTTAGTGGACTCGTAGAAATAGATCTGAGTCGTTTGATCATGATTTCATTTTGATCAAACTATCAACATCGTTTCTTCGTTCTTTATCGTCCGATCATGGTATTATTTTGATCCAATGATCAACATTGTTCCTCGTTCTTCATCGTCCGAATGTTCTCTTACTTTGATCCAATGATCAACATTGTTCTTCATTCTTTACAGTCAATTCTTGCAACTGGTATAGCTAGATACTTTTTTGGATGATAAATCCATATTAACCCTTATTGAAATAAATGAAAACACAACACCATTTCCAACACCTTGGGTTAACCCTAATAAATGAATGGTGCATCCCTTGGGTTATCCTTGATAAATGTATGGTACATCCCTTGGGTGATCCCTGATAAACGAATGGTGCAATCCTTGGGTTGGAAAGGTCAGGAGAAAGAGAGTTGGTGGAAAAATTGGGATAGTTGTAGGAGAATATTAGTTGGGTTATGAGTTTTATGAGTTGTGAGTGGACTATGAGAGATCACCCTCTTCTGTGGATTGCTAGCCTTAGCTCAGGGGTGACTGATTTCTGATATTTGGAACAATCAGGTGGAACATCCATCCCAATCAGTTGATTGCACGATTCTTGTTTAAAGATAAGTGTTTTCTCTTGTACCAAGTTATTTAACTGTGTTATTGATGTGCATGAACTCTAGGTAAATGAGAATGAATTATGTGCTGTTATAAAGAGTGATTTATCCACATTTCGTGTTTATTATTAGTATTCTTTAGATGCATTTGTTTTATGGTTAGACAATAGCTAAAACTGTTTTAAATTTGTAGTTGTAAGCTACAGCAAATCAGATAATAGTAAAAGAATTGTTTAGTTAGCAGAAGTTTCATTTTTATGTGTATTTTGCACATAATGTTGCTTAGTTGGAGGCTATGTATTTTACACTATGGCATCAAAGTCGTAAGACTGAGAGTTTGGTGTGACGTGACCCAACCTGGGTGGTTGGGTACGTTACACTTCTTGGATCCTCCTTTCCTCACTTTCTTATTGAAAGTAAGGTCTTGGGCTTCATTTACTCTTGTTTCCACTAGTTCAGTCCTTGTTTCTTCCTGAACAAATGCATCTCAAAGCTTCTCAAAAGATATAAATTGTTCTAAAACACAAACATTAAACAAAAAAATTCCATGATGGTGAGAAACCATTTAATGTATTAGGTACAAACTCCTCATATTTGATATTCATATTAATTATAAAGAGATGATATTTAAGCTTGGTGGTTTTCAATAGGTATCTATTTGTTTTGTTTATATTGCTCATGCAAGTATGGATGATTGTAATCTTCTGGAGCAACCTCTGGGAAACATTAGCACTTTGATACAAACAAATTAATGCCTCATAGATGTCATTCACATATTTTCCTGCAATACAAGGTATCATATGATCCTTTATAGAATTCCAAATGATCCTCTTCATTTTAGCAATTTTCTTTTCATACTTAGCAAATTGTTGGGGATGGATAGGAGCTATAGCCTTCCCTTCAACAATGCTCCAGTGACCCATGTCTTTCATTTACATCTACAACCTACACTTCCAAGGGGTGAATTTGGAAGCTCCCTCCAATTGATCACACTCTTTGAGACCTAACATCAAGTTAGAAATTCTTTTAGTTAGAATTATTATCATCTCAACAATAATTGTGACTTCAAAATGAGAACTATAGCTCTAAAAACCCATATTTTTGGATCAAAAACACTGAAATTGACCTCTGTTTCAAAAAGTGGTGATAATAGTAGAACCTTTTTTTAAAGGTTAAAATTACCACCATTTGAAACCATGGCCTTAACAACTTCATAATATTGCCAATGAAAACATTGAAATCAACCCTCGAATCGAAAAGTGGCACAAAGAGAAACACCATAATTCTGACAAACAAAGAACTGAAAGTGAATGTTTTGGTAGTCTAATATTTGATTAATTTACCATTGTTCAAGAACTATATTGATCGATCTTGGGATCCATCTCTGGATAGACTCTATCCATTGTTTTATAATTTTTGGATTTTTTTCTCATCTATTGCAACATACTTCCCTAAGGTGTTCGCTAGAAGAGAAAAAATATTATCCTTCCATAGCTCAACATGAAATTTATGTATCTTAACCCAAAGAAATTGGACTTTGTTCCTTTCCATGAGAGGGTTGGAGCAATATGACCACTCCTTTAGAGATAAATAGGCATTGCTTCAAAACTAGTTTTGGTGATGAATGACTACCACGTCCTTCCCATAATTCAAAACAAATGCTATCCACCCCTTAGGAAACAAATGAAATGATGGTGTATATCCTAGCATTAACCTCCAATTCCTTTGAATCCACTAATATTTCATAAAAATTATCTCCCATAGAACTTCCATACAAATTCCATCTCTTGGTAATGGATAATTTGATCTAGATAGATATCTTACCACAAAACTAACTTCATCCTCTCCTATTTCATCTTCACCACCTTAAATTTACTCTTTTTATCCCTAATTACAGTCCCAACCTTTCATTGCTAGCATTTTCACCTAGATATGAATCTATAACCAATGAATACCACAAAATTCCACATAGATAGCTTTATGTTAGGATATTTAGACAATTATCAGTTAGTTAAGTTCAACTTGGTCTAACATGTCTTTAGGCAAGGAATGTATTTAGGTAAAGTGTGTATTTAGTGTGCTTTTGTGATTATGTAATCCGAAAATCATGATTGTGTTCTAGACATAACGTGATACAATAGTTCATCTTATTGTTAATAGTAAAGAAATTTGATTTATGGCTTAACACGTGATTGGTCCATGATTTCTATGTAAAGAGCATGGAAGGTCATTTTCTAATGATCGATTGTGATAGATTCATATGTAAACTATTTTTTTTTGCGTTAATATATTGCCTCAAGTGGTCGTGTTGGTTGGGGCCATGGATTGTTTCCCTCTTTGAGGGTTTTAACCACATGATACACTGAAGTAATGATCATTGATATATTTGTGTGAGTGATTGCTTTAAGGTGTTCAACCTATGTGGATATACTTTATTTATCAAACATGGTATTAGAGCTCCTTTAAAGACCCATTGATATGGATTGTATAGAGAACGAAATGAAAGCTAGGAATATGCATGGAAACACAAACAAAGAGAAATATTGCAAATAGAATTGTAATACAATGAAACTAAAATTCTATTGATGAATGAAATAGGAAAAGACTGAAAAATGCAAAGAAATACAAACTAGCTAGAATGATGGTAGCTTATCTTTGAAGAGAGACATGTTGGCTACACTCATTCTCCATAAGACATTACAAGAGGCTGAAATTTTATTTTAACATAAATATATAAACCCTAAAAGGAAAAATCCCTAAATATACAAAACCCTAACTCTAAGAGGTAAAGCACCAAAAGGATTATGGGCCTCGAGGTGGCTAGTTGATACATCAACTTCCCGGGGGTGCAACGTTTACATACAATATAAATTTTGGGTGTAGAGTATCTCATTGGAAATATATAACTAAGTACAAGTGTTGGAAATCTTAGGAGGCGACGACTAATCTAGGCCCTTGAATGGCCAAAAAACATTATTTAAGGCCTCAAAATGACCTTGGAAGCTTAGGACCCGAAAAACTGTACATGATTTTTTTTTATCAAGATGAAGAACCATGTTTAGTTAGTGGAAGAGGTGGGTGGCCATTGATGTCCACCAAGATCATTCATCCCCCCTTAGGAAGAAATGATCCCCATTGCATCAAATTCTCTCATTAGATAGGGAAACTTTTGTTGAATTTCGTTCCTAGAGAGCCACTTGCCTTGGTGAAGAACTTGTCCTACTTTGACAACCTAATAGAGTTGTATGTTATGTTGGTGGGTTCTATTCATCTTGGTGTGCATGACCTGATCCATTGTATCCTGCTCAATGCAGTCGGGATTGAGTTATGTAAGGCACAAATGCATATCCACCTCTGAAGTATCCAATAGAGGTGGGAAATATTGTCGAAGCACATCCACATTAAATACCGAGTACAAGCCAAGGAAAGGGGGAATACTCAATTCAAAATCATTCTCACCCAAAAACTTTGTAATGGTGTAAGACCCATATCGAAGTGGTCCGAGCTTCCTATGGGGACCTGTGAGACATTGTTTCAAAAAATGCAACCACACCTTATCACCAACATGAAACTTGGGTTGAACTCAATGTTGGTCATGTTGCTACTTGTACTTGTCATTGGATTTCTATAGGATGCCATGAACTTCTTGTTGGATGTGCTAGATCCATTCAACAAATTATGTTTCTCTATCTACATCAATCTAAGCATGGGAGGACTCTTCCTGTGAAGATGCAATGGATTGAAATAAATTAATGGGGGCCAATGGTTGGAACCTCAAGATCACATGGAAAGGGATGTGGCCAATAGAGATGTGGAGGGATTTGTTGTAGCTATTTTGAACACATAGAAGGCTCTTATCCCATGTATGTGGATGCTTGTAGTTATACATGCACATGATATGCACAATCATATTATTGACCACTTACGTTTTTCCATCTATTTGGGGGTGGAGGTAAGTCAATTTGGTCAACTTAGTGTCCATCAAAGGCCATAGCTGGACCAAAAGGTATTTTGGAACCTATTTTCCCTATCTGAAATAATGGTCCATGGTATCCAAAATGAACCCAAACATGCTCAAAGAAGAGCATAGTAGTGGCTTCGGCTGTGATACTCTTCTTACACAGTGTTAAAATGGTTATCTTAGAGAAATGGTCAGCAACCACAAAGACACAATCGTTACCATGCTTGGTTGATGGAAAAATTGACATGAAATTCATGGAGACTGGCTCCTAGGGCTTGTCCAGGGTAGGTATAGGAGTGTATAGCCCCTGCTTCTTAATGGTAGGTTTATCAATGGCACATGCAAGGCATAATTTGATATACCTGCTGACATCCTGTCAGAGTTTTGGCTTGTAGAAATAATTCTAAAGTATTGCTACTGTATTCTCCACATCGAATTTCCCTACCACCAGACTATAATGTGCATCCCAAAGTATCTTTTCACACTCACTTGAAGGAACAAAAAGATGGCCCAAATGGCACAAAAGTGCATCATGGAGGTGAAAGTCTAGAACTTGTTTACCCACGTGCAATATATAATATGTAGCAACGAAGTCAAGGTCACTATCATACAACTGGGTCCAACTAGAGGTCTTGTGGCCACAAAAAATTAAGAACTATGGTTAGTGTAGGCCAACTGAGGAAGTCAGCAACACGGCTTGTGCTTCCCTTCTTGTACTTAATGTTCAACTAGAATTGTTGCAAGTACGTGATTAATCATCTCATAATACCAAGAAAGTGGGTAATCATCTCATAATACTTGTTCTTTATGTACATTACCTTATCTTTACTGGTAGTGACCTCAAACTTTTAACCCATGTGAAATCTAGACTTAAGAAAAAAATTGAAATTATAGGCTTTAGGAATTTGCAATATTTTCTTGGCCTCAAAGTTTTACAAACTGAGGAAGGATTTCCCTTTCCCGGTATAAGTATGCATGTGACCTTATTCATTTCTTTCACATGTAATATTGTAAACCAACGCCATATCCCTTCCAATCTGGAGTCAAACATGTTGTTACTTGTACTACACCTAAAGTAGATCCCACTTTGTACCATTAGTCAATATCATTTTGTATTTGACTCGTACCCATCTTGACATTTCCTTTTCTGTTGGTCTTGTTTCCTAGTATGTGTAAACACCCCATGAGAGCCATTGAATTTTTTTTTTAAATAATAATTTGGTATATCTAAAGTATAGTTTAGTTTGGGATACATTACAATTCAGGGGGGACTCCTTTGTTACTTGGTTTCATTAATTATAGTTGGGTTAGCAACCCTGATCATTGGAAGACTCCTACATGTTATGTTCTCAATCTTCATCCTAGATCTATCACTTGGGATTGTAAGAAGCAACATGCCCTTGTTCTTTTTACAACAAAATAAGAGTATCGATCAACAATTAGTGGAAGTCTATAAGTCTCATGGTTTTGACAAATACTTTCCAAGTTTGTGTTTTAGCAGCAACATCTGACCAAACTCTGGTGTGATAATCATAATTCCATTCATCTCGCCAAAGATATAGTTCAACATCAACATATAAAACACATTGAACTACACATGCACTTCATCAAAAATATTCTTCAATATTGCATTCTTGAAGTACTATACTGTCATATAGATGATCAATTTGAAGATATTTTCACAAAGACCCTTACAGGAGTGTGTTATCACATGATGTTGTCAAGGGTCATAGGTGGGTGTTGAAAATGCTTGAGTCTATAATTCCTTGCCCTGTCTCTCTCCTTTTTGCAGGCCAAGTCTTGAAATTTTTCCCCCTTCGGCTTGTAAATCGTTCTATGTTTTCCCTTGTTCGTTTTTGCACCCTGGTTTTCCTTAAATATCTTACCCGAGTTGAATCTCAGCCCCAAATCCCTCTATTTTTACCAAAGGATGAACACTTTTCTCCTTTTTCAATCATTGGTCTCCCTGTTTTCCCATCCCACATCCAGTCGCCCAAATCCTTGTTCACGCAGGCCGCAGCCATGGACACAAAGGGAAACATTCAAAACAACCCATTTCGAGCTTAAAAGAAGCAGGTGGTTTTAATTTTTCAATGGTGGAGATTCCAAGAACATTCTGGATCAGCAGCCCATGGGTGTCTGGAAGTCCAAATTTGTGCAAACTATAGCGCCAAAGAAAAAGCACTAAAGTCCTGAAGTAGATCTCGACCATCTGAATCCAGACTGCCACGCGTCATCAGATCTGTCACTCTGGGAGTTTTACTTTGGGAGTTTTGAAACATGAAACATGCCAAGTTCCCGAAGAGTTGAAGCCTGAATTCTTGAAATAAAATCTGAACCATCCAAGCCAAGGGGACATGTGGAGGAAAATCCCTCACTTTGGAGGATTTGCCAGGAGGAAAATGAAGTTTTGAGTTTTGTTTTTCCCAGAGTCCGGAGACCCGAAGAGATTCTAGCCATTGATATTAGGGGGGCACGCATCATCATATATTTAGCTCCAGGTAAAATAAGCAGAAGGAAAAGGAGGTTTGAGGTTTGAAAATTCTGAAGCCCGAATCGCGAAGCAAGTCTCAGTTGTCGATTCAAAAAGGGAATATTTGATCCATTGATTTGGAGGGAGAAGATTTGATTCGTTGATCATGAAGCCTCATCCAAGATCATGATATCGATGGCCACAGTCCATTGCAGGAATGCAAAATGCTCAGGTGATAATTTTCTTGAGCGGTCCCGCAATTGAAACCATGGTAAGTCAAAAGCGATACGTGGCGAAGGGAGATAGATTGCGGGACCAAAAGCGGTCTAAATCCAAACCACCTTTGAGAGGCCCTGCAATCATGTGCTCATATAAAATCCTATCCAAGAGAAGCACGTGGTCACCCCCTGAGCATTAAGTTGTGTCACAATCCCTAGAAAAGGCAGTTAATAAAAGAATAGTTGGTGGTTGAAACCTCGTCTCACTCCATAAATGGAAGGCTCGGCCCTGGGGACTGAACCATCAACTCATGGTACCCCTGTGGATAGATTTCCCTACAAACCCATGTCGATCTGAGCTCGCATCTAATAGAGGGATACATGCACAGTCTGATAGAAGATTGCCCCAAGCAAATCTTTGAATGTGGTGATTAGATCACACTCTCGAGATTCGGGCACTGATCTGAGTATAAAGGAGATCAATTTAGATTTTGTAGAGGGGGGGTAGTTTTGGCCCAGACCGGGGGAAGCTTTGAGAGTTGTTATCACTGTATTTTTGTTGTAATCCTTAGGGCCTAGATTGTAAATTGTTATGTTAATGAAGATTCTTTAAGTTTTTATATCAGACCGTCTTCTTAGTTTTCATTTTATGTTTTTCTTTCTTGTATGGATGTAATCTCTCTGATTTATGGATTCCAAAGGCGATGGATGATTTGATGTCATCATGCCCATATTTCATGGTTCAATAAAAATTTCTATTTCTCATTCCTGACTGGATGTAATCTCTCTGATTTATGGATTCCTAAGGTGATGGAGGATCTGTTGTCATCATGCCCATCTTTCATGGTTCAGCAGACATTTTTGTTTCTTGTTCATGTCTAAATGTAATCTCTCTGATTTATGGATTCCTGAGGTGGTGGAGGATTTGTTATCATCATGCCCATCTTTCATGGTTCAGTAGATGTCCTATGTTTTTCTTCTTGTCTCAATCATTGTAAACCCCCTGATTTCTGGATTCTTGGGGTGGTAGAGGATTTGTTGTCATCTTGCCCATTTTTTATGGTTTATCATTCAGACACTTTCTGCCTTTCTCCTTCCCACCACCACTTAAATCCTTTGTCTGATCGGGATCTTAAATGCCTTCATTGAGCAAACTATTTATGACTCCATAGCCCAATGTCCCATCACTGATCTGCAATGATCTTCGTTGTATTTCCTTTCCTTAAAGTCTCTCCAACTCACCCACTCACACCCTTTTAATCCACAAACATTATAATGGGTACTGGGCTTATCCTCTTGCAGTAGGAGGGTGACTCTCAGTGCTAACATTCATGGCATTGTTGTCCGGGATGAATTGAATATTTTCCCTAGGTACAACGACAACGAACTTCTTATTCTGGAGTTGCATCAGACATCAGAACCTTTAAAGATTGTTCTTGCACCTAGCGACTCCATTGTTGCAGTGTGGTTGCCTACAACTACAGCCCCCTGGGAGAACACACTGATCAGATCCAGTCTTTGATGGTGAATAAAGACCAGACAAACACATTCTGCATATCATTCACCTGGCAACTCCATGGCTAAAGGATCGATTGGCGACTCCACTGGTTTGACATGGAAAAAATCCTAGCTCAAAGGTTTTCTCCTTTTAATTTCTCTGTTGTTCCTATTTTTCCCAATGTTGTTCCTAATCGAAAAGAATGGAGTGATTATTTTCCCATATTTAGAGAGCGTAAAGAGGAAAACCCTACTCAACACCTCCATGAGTTTCATGAAATCATGCATCAGTGGGAGATGCATCATGAAGATGTATTAATGAATATGTTCATATTCTCCTTAGCAGGAGATGCTCGTCAGTGGTATCACTCCTTACCTCCTGCTAGCATTTCCTCCCTGAGAAAATTTCATGCAGATTTCAATAAACATTGTCGAAAGTTATATTCTTATGAGTTTATTTGTCAAATTTTTTGTGAGGAATATGAGGACATTGATCAAGATATGACTATTTCGAATGAAAGCTATGAGAATAAGGGACATCCCTCGGAGGAGCTGATGGAGCTAATACGATCATTTTCTACAAGAATAGAGGAATTGAAGGCAGATCATGCTTTCTTCTCTTATGGAGATGCATAGGATATTTTGGTCCTCGAAACAGAGGTTCTTGGAAGCCCTACTTATGATGAAGAAATGATTTCGGATACTGGCCAAAAACAAACAACTTGCGATGAATATCCCAGTGAAGATGACGACGATCATTGCTCTCCCATCATTCATGTTTATTATGATTGTTAATTTGATCCTTGGGAGCCATGAAGGAGAAAGGGAGAAGCAAAATGTGCAGTTTATCTCCTGTTCAGAGACTATAAACAAGCAGATCTCACCTGGCACCAACGAGCTTGTGTATGACAGCTATGAATTAGATTTTGAGATGGATATGCATGATTTCCAAGAACATACAACAGAGTCTTATCCTCTATTCAATAAAGAAAAATATTGTGAGGAAATCAACCATCCTTGGCCTGCAGAAGTCACTGAGAATCAGATTGAAGAAAAGAGTTTTCCCATGGGCCCTATTTATGATGATTACGGATCTGATCCTTGGTAAAGCCATGAAGAAGATGAAGAGCCAGAGGGGCAGTTTATCTCTTGTCCAGAGCTTGTCAATGAGAAACCATCACCCGGGGCCAGTCATCCTGCATCACCTATTCACCCACCTATGCTTACCGGAGATATTCATCCTTGTGTGAGTAGCTATGGAGCAGAACGGGCTGTCTGTTACAAACTTTCTGGATTTTTCCACTCATTCTATGAGCCTGTCAGCGAGTACTTGAAGTGGAATTTCCTTCATGTCTTGGAGCCGCCCAACTTTATCTCAACTTCAGCCTTTGTAGAGAATTTGAAGGATGTAACCATTCTATTGTCACGGTTGCATTATCTGTTATTGATCATTGACAGAATAAATGGTCTTCTAGTTAGGAAACTACTTGAATGGTTATGGTGGAAGTTTGCTTTCACCTAGTACTGTGTAAAAATCAATTAGTTTAGGACTATACATAAATAATATCCTTGGAGCATGTGTGTTTATTTCCATTTTTACTTATTGGCCTGTATTCCTCAGCAGGGTGTTTTGAGCTAGCCTCTATAGCCCAACAGCTAAGGCACTACAACTACGTGTTCTTGACAGTTCGCAAGGAGCATGCCATCCCCTCTAGAGCCAAATGTTATCACATGAAGTTGTCAAGGGCCGTAGGTGGGTGTTGAAAATGCTTGAGTCTATAATTCCTTTCCCTGTCTCTATCCATTTCGCAGGCCAGGTCTCGAAGATTTTCCCCCTTCGGCTTGTAAATCGTTCTTTTTTTTCACTTGTTCATTTGTGCGCCCTAGTTTTCCTTAAATATCTTACCCGAGTGGAATCTCATCCCCAAGCCCCTCTTTTTTTCTCAAAGGATGAAAAATCATCTCCTTTTCCAGTCATTGGTCTCCCTGTTTTCCTATCCCACAGACAGTCGCCCAAATTCTTGTTCACGTAGGCCGCAGTCATGGACGAAAAGGGAAACATTCAAAACAACCCATTTTTGGTTTTAAAAGAAGTAGGCGGTTTTAATTTTTCAGCTGCAGAGATTCCACGAACAGTCCATATCAGCGACCCACGGGAGTCCGGAAGTCCAAAGTTGCACAAAGTATAACGCTAAATCAAAAGCGTTGAAGTCTCGAAGTAGATCTCGGCCATCTGAATCCAGACTACCACGCATCATCAGATCTATCACTCCGAGAGTTCCCAAAGAACTGAAGCCCAAATTCCCGAAATAAAATCCGAACCATCCAAGCCAAGGGGACACGTGGAGGTAGATCTCTCACTTTGGAGGATTTTCCAGGAGGAAAATGAAGTTTGAGTTTTGTTTTTCCCAGAGTCCAGAGACCCGAAGAGATTCTAGTCGTCGATCTCATGGGGCCACACGTCGTCATATCTTTAGCTCTGGGTAAAAGTGGTAGAAGGCAAAGGAGGTTTGAGGTTTGAAAAGTCTGAAGCCCAAATCGCGAAGCAGGTCTCAGCCGTCGATTCGAAAAGGGAAGATTTGATCCATTGATTTGGAGAGGGAAAATTTGAGTTGTTGATCATGAAGCCTCATCCAAGATCATGATATCAATGGCCATAGTCCATTTCAGGAATGCACCATGCTCAGGCGATAATTTTCTTGAGCGGTCCTGCAATTGAAACCATGGTAAGTCGAAAGTGATACGTGGCAAAGGAAGATGGATTGCATGCCCAAAAGCGGTCTAAATCCAAATCACCTTTGAGAGGCCCTAAAATCACATGCTCATATAACATCCTATCCAAGAGGAGCACGTGTCCGCCCCCTGAGCATTATGTCAAGTCGCAATCCAGAGAAAAGGCAGTTAATAAAAGAAGAGTTAGTGGTTGAAACATCATCTCACTCCATAAATGGAAGGCCTGGTCGTGGGGACTGAACCGTCAGCCCGTGGTACCCCTGTGGACAGATTTTCCTACAGACCCATGTCGATCTGAGCTCGTGTCTGACAGAGGGATACATGCATAGTCTGACAGAAGACTTCCCCAAAAAAATCTTTGAATGTGGTGATCAGATCACACTCTGGAGATTCAGGCACTAATTTGAGTATGAAGGATATCAATTTAGATTTTATAGAGGAGGGGTAGTTTTGGCCCAGCCCGAGGGAAGCTTTGAGATCTGTTATGACTATATTTTTGTTGTAATCTTGAATGCGTGGATTCTAAATTTTTATGTTAATGAATATTCCTTTAAGTTGTTATATGAGATCGTCTTCTTAGTTTTCATTTTTTGTTTCTCTTTCTTGTATGGATGTAATCTCTCTGATTTATGGATTTCTAAGGCGATGGAGGATCTATTTTCGTCATGCCAATATTTCATGGTTCAACAAACGTTTATATTTATTGTTTCTATCTAGATGTAATATCTCTGATTTATGGATTCCCAAGGCGATGGAGGATTTGTTGCTATCATGCCTATCTTTCATGGTTCATCAAACATTTTTGTTTCTCATTCCTGTCTGAATGTAATCTCTTTGATTTATGGATTCCTGAGGTGATCGAGGATTTTTTGTCATCATGCCCATATTTCATGGTTCAACAGATGTCCTATGTTTTTCTTCTTGTCTGGATTTTTGTAAACCCCCTGATTTCTAGATTCCTGAGGTGGTAGAGGATCTATTGTCATCTTGCCCATTTTTTATGGTTTATCATTTAGACAGTTTCTTCCTTTCTCCTTCCCACCACCACTTAAATCCTTTGTCTAATAGGGAGCTTAAATTCCTTCATTGAGCAAACTGTTTATGACTCCATAGCCAAATGGCCCATCACTGATCTGCAGTGATCTTCATTTTCTTTCATTTCATTAAAGTCTTGTCGACTCACCCACTCACACCCTTTTAATCCACAAACATTATCATAGGTATTGGGATTATCCTCTTGCAGTCGAAGGGTGACTCTCAGTACTAATAGAGTGAATTTTTCCAAACTTCAATCTATGTTAGGAGTTCATGAATTTGTCATTAAATGGGGATATTATTTAATTCCTCTTTCCTTCTCCGATTGTGTCACCTTTGTAAATCCTTCAATATATCCCATTTTTTTCTTAAGGGGGGATGTTAGGATATTTAGACACTCAAGATTTAGTTAAGTTCAACTTGGTCTAATGTGTCTTTTGGTAAAGTGTGTTTCTTTATTGTTCTTTTGTAATTATCTTATCCATCTGTCACAATTATGTTCTAGACATAAAGTTATCTAGGGGTTCATCTTTTCCTTTATACTAGCGACACTTGATCCATGTGTTAACACCTGATTGGTCATTGATCTCTCTTTAAAGAGTATGGAGGGTTACTTTTTGATTGTTGATTATGAGAGATTCATATGTAAACTATTTTCTTTTTTGCATTAATATATTGCCTCTTGGGATCATGGATTGTTTCCCTCTTTGATGGTTTTAACCATGTAATACACTAGTGTCCTATTATTTTATACGTTTGTATGAATGGTTTCTTTAAGATATTCGACTTATGTGGATATGCCTTGTTTATCAAAAAAATTGACCATTCTTCACTTAGAGTATACCATTAGTGAGCGTAATTGTCCAAATATAAAGAGTATCATGCCATGATGAAGGAATATGGGATGGATTTAGGTCACACATGTCAATTATCAAAATGTTGCATGAGTATAATTAAAGGAAGGCCATGAATCCTTGTATTGATCTCCTATCCTTTTCTTGTTAGTGTGATCCATAGTCGGAGATGATTTTCCGACTCATGTTTAATGCATTAACTGCATGTTCATCTCAGCCTCATATATATTAACTGCATGTTCATCTCAGCCTCATATATATATATATATATGAGGTTGAGATGAACATGCAGTTAATGCATTAAACATGAGTCGGAAAATCATCTCCGACTATGGATCACACTAACAAGAAAAGGATAGGAGATTAAATATATATATATATATAATACCATTAGTGAGAATAATTGTCCAAATATAAAGAGTATCATGCCATGATGAAGGAATATGGGATGGATTTAGGTCACACATGTCAATTATCAAAATGTTGCATGAGGATAATTAAAGGAAGGCCATGAATCCTTGTATTGATCTCCTATCCTTTTCGTGTTGGTGTGATCCATAGTCGGAGATGATTTTCCGACTCATGTTTAATGCATTAACTGCATGTTCATCTCAGCCTCATATATATATATATATATATATATATAGGTCACACATGTCAATTATCAAAATGTTGCATGAGGATAATTAAAGGAAGGCCATGAATCCTTGTATTGATCTCCTATCCCTTTTCTTGTTAGTGTGATCCATAGTCGGAGATGATTTTCCGAC
>WSFP011473634.1:0-17326 GCA_009831015.1 Picea engelmannii
TGTCTTCAACTTCAAATCAAATTTCCACATCACTTTGTACCAACTTGGTATACTTGTTCAGCTACAACTCAATCTGCATAGTCATGTGCTAGCTCTATGTGGAGCTACAACTCAATCTGCACAGTCATGTGCTAGCTCTATGTACTTTCTGCAAAGCACTATCTGTCTCATTGTCTGGGAGCATGTCCTCTACTCTTTCTGCAACTGTTCCTCTGGAAGTGGGACTTTGCACTTGCAATTGCTCTGAAGTCGAGAATGGCTGCTCCATTCTCATTGTGACTGTTGAAATCTGAAAGTAACTCCTCTACTTCATCATGGCAACAACTTCATCTGAAACTGAGAGGCTCAATTACTGATACCGAAGGTAGCTCTTCTTCTTTCATGGAGGTAACTCTATCTTTTATTGTAGTCATGTCTCCATGACCCAACTAATGTACTGCACCAACTGCCACTCAATTTTAAATATGGGGATTGCTCCCCCTGCATTTCATACTATATATGAATCATGGTTGTTCTGGTTGTCTTCATGAATACTGGAACTATTTCTTCAATTACTGGAGTAAGTGTCTCTTCATAGTCTTCTCCCTCTAGTTGGGAGAATCCTTTGGACACACATTAGGCTTTGTACATATGCAACATGCTTGATCAGTTAGATCAATCTTGGAAGTCAATACTGACTTCTCTTCTAGTCTCGCAGAAAAATCCATATCCTAGTCTTTCTGACTGACTTCCTTCTCTGTCATTGAAACAAGGGAATCTTTCCAGGAGATTTGATATCTCCTAGAAGTTTCTGAAGCTACGATCTAGTCTTCTCATGGAATCTGTCTCCTAGTCATGGAAGTTGTCTCTTCATATGATCCTTTCTGAGATCAAGCTTACTCTTGATTTCTTCTAAGTCTGTAAGGACTTCATCATCTCTTATGGGATATACTTGGTGTTAAATACCAAGTCTAAATATGAAAGGTTGAGTCAGACTTCAAACGAGTTCCGTGATTTCTTGTTCTAATGTTTGGTCATCTTTGGAGCCTTCTGCTCCTTACAATCAATCTTCATATGAGATACTCTGGATCTCAAGAATAACTTCTTCTTCATCTTCTTTGGTACATGGATGTATATCCTCATGTACACGACTTGGGTAGTCTACTTCATGTCTCATCTAATTTGTTGTCTTCTGTGACCTTCACTATCGCTTCCTTAGGGTTATCACTTGAGACTTGAACCAAGGTCAACAAAGCAACAAACAAGAATAATACTCTTTTAATAATAGTAATAAAACAATAACACAAATAATCGTCACAGTAGCTCTTTTAGAGCTATCACTTGTGACCTGTCTAAAACAAAGATCAAAAGTAAGAAATACAATACAAAAGGAGATCAACAATCTTCTAGTGTTGTGATCAAACATTCATCCATGGTAACTTGGAGCCAACACAAGAAGTTTCTCATAGAGGAGATGTTAGTTGTATCTGGTAAATGATTACATTAAGCATATATCTCAATATGCTCACATGCTACCAAGTATAATACTTTTCAAAGATTGCTACCTCAACTATAATGTTTACTTGTAAAGGGGTAGTTATCAACTTGTCATGTGCAACTTTGAATCTTATCAACTTAATCAATCAAACCTGGAACCTGGAGTTTTGTCTTTAAGAATGAGTGTGTTGCTTTTCTTCCAAGTCTCCTTCACTCAAGATGACAAGTGCTTTCTTCAACCTATCTTCTGTACGATATGATATCTTGACAGAAAGCTGGGTTAGAGAATAAACTCTATGATCTCAACTTTAATCAATCTAATACCTTGACTTTAATTTTGACCAAAGGTTAGTATGATGGTCATAGCTTCAACATGCAACATAGATCAAAATAATGTCATAACAAATAGATGCATATCGGAATAATCAAACCTGGGTTGCATTATTCCTTTGAATGTGTTGGATCTTGAGATCCTTTTGGATATATGGCAAGAAATCCCTTCTCCTACAAATACCCTTTAAAGCTTAACAATTCAAACATATGTGAGTAGATACCTCTGATAACATTTGCAGGTATGCCACCATTTGGTAGCATTGGTAATAATTACCAACCCTTTTAAAACTTCAAGGGTGATTGCAACTGGTACTGCAACTGATTCTGAAATTGCAATTGATACTGCAACTGATTCTGAAATTGCAACTGCAACTGCAACTTATGGTTTTACGAGGAAACCCTAATTTTTCAAACTTCAAATTTTGAAATTATGATCCAGGGACTAGATGCCTCGGTTGAGGCGGGTTTGTTGGAGCTGTTAGATTTAAAAAATTTCAAGTTTTTCCCCTTGAAACTTGACTTGCGGAAATCTAGACTAGTACTTCTGGTACAAATTCTGGTTTCCTGGTACTTCTAGTTTCTGGTACTAGTGAAAACTAGGGTTTGACTTTCCAGAGTATCTGACCACTGAAAAGGTGCCAAAGAGTTCCCTAGGCTAGGGCACACTTTTCTAGATGGTTTTTAGGCTAATATTACTCTTCAACAAAAGCCTTAATTTTCTTGTACGACAACAATGACGTTTTTCTTTATCCAGTGAAAGATGCTCTCTTCAACTTAGCTCTGATACCATCTTAAGTTTTGAGCTATTATTAGGTTTCTTTTCAATTTACTAGATAACAATAGCATAGGTAGGATCACTGAGAGAAACACAATCACAAGATACACAACATTTATCCCGGGAAACCCTCATGGGGGAGAAAACCCAACAAAAACTTCCTTAATATAGATAGCCAATACAATGCCAAGACAATAAACCAAAGCACTAGAGAATATCCAACATTGGGCAATGCGCCTCTCTCTTCCTTCTTCTCCCAACTGTAGCTACCAAACTTGCGCACTTGATGAGTGAATGAGTGAGTGAGTTAATGAGGCGTTGGATTCCTTTATTTATACTCGCTGGTAGGTGCTGGAAATGTGTCTATTCACTGGGTAGGGCCAACTTGTCTTCTTAGTGGTTAAAACCACTTTAATTAGGCATGGGGATGACTTCTCAATTTGCATAATATATTTAGGGTTTGACCAATCCACAAAAGGGGATTTGGTCAAGTACAAAGCCCGACATGATCAATCCACAAAGGAGGATTGATCAGATGATTAATAACTCAATAATAAATAGAATACTATTTGCAGTTACAATATTTCAACAAAGACTACCCTGTTGAGGAAAATATATGAAATGATCTTACTCAAACATTTTCAGATTCTGCTTGGCTAAAGCAGAATAGATGAGAATGTTACCCTATGGTTATTGCCATAAAAAATAATATCCTAACTCACAAGTATTGATTACAAGTTCTTAGGATAGTCTTTTTATAAATAAAAGCTCGCTGAAAAATTCATTATTAATATGATTTTCTGAATATAACAGTTGCTGAAATAAATGTAGAGACATAAGTAAAGACACCAAGATGATAATCAAGATAGATGAGAGATAAAGCAATCCTTTATTTCATTCCAATTCATCAAAGAGTCATTCTCTTTACAAAATTTCGTGAAGAAGTTTTGGACCAAAGTCAAACTTAGACGTCCCCGATGAAAGATACAAAAGGACCTTTGACAAAAAATCAAAACTGAACTCTAAAAGCTGGATCAACTTGCCATAGATTGCTGCCCACTTGAATCTGCACAATATCCTTTGTCAGTCATGAAAACTAATTCACAAATAGACAAGTCTACACAGACTATCAAAGATAGATCAACACCTCTGAAAAACAAGCGTCTGAATGATGTAATTCAACCCTGAATATTGTTGTCTACAATAAGACCCTGCTATCATAAAAAAGAATTAGGCTTGTGATCAATTAAGGAATGAATGAAAACTGAACTATCTCAACACAAATTCAAAGAGCAAACCTTAGTATGCTTATCCTTCTATGCCTCCTCTTGTTCCTCCCTTTCCTTTTGCCTTTAAACAAATTAGAATTGGTTGAAGTAGTTGAACTACCTCATTAGTTAAGTCAACTAAAAACTCAACCAACTTTTTAGTTAGGGGGAAAAGTAATAATCATAATAAGGGTTATAAATAAATAATAACTAGTAGGTGGGATTCCTTGTGACTCCCTTTAGTTCTTAACAATCATAACATAACTAGTTAATTAAACAAAACACCCCTCCTTGTTACTCCCATCATCACGTTCATATTTTGCAATTTATCTCAATGATATTTGCAATTATTTCCAAAATATATTACCAATATATCCAAAAAGCATGCTGTCCGAAAATCTGAAGTCAATTGTTCTCAACAGTAAATAAATAAATAAAACTTAAAATCCATATTTTCCAGTCTGTGAGGCAATCTTTCCCTTGTTGTTGTTATCACCATTTAATCCTTCTGAATTTGCCTTAAGCTGTGTGGAGCCTTTGGGTCTCATCTCGCTGATCATATGAGAGGAATCATCCCTCCAATGCATGTGGAAGGACACATATTTATCAGAATCATTTGGAGGTGAGGAAGGGGCAGAAGTGGCTTTCCCTTTAACAGGGGCATGTTGGGCCTCAATTTTCAGCCTTTTGTTTGAAGAGCTCATTCCTGTATGCATAATGGATTAGCAAATAGTCCCTTTAACAACCATACATGACAACTCTTTAAAGATATGAAATAGATTTTGGCTCAGCAACATATCAGACTCATGCAATCCAATCTATACAAATTGTTTAACTGTTGTCAATGAGCAGGGGGGTGAACAAAAGGTCCTGGGATATGCGAAGGGTTTGTATTGAGCGAAAAATGATAAAATGAGGGGGAAAAAAACATGGTTACTGCTCACAGACAACACACAATCATCTGTAATGTAAACCAATGAACATGCCGATGTAATCCATCCAAGAAACTGTGATTTCAAACTGTTACAATACAAAATTCTCTTATCCGTAATTAAATTTTAGGAATAGGGAGTGAAAAATGGATATGGGAAGGCGAGGGGATTGTAATTAACGAAAAGTGAAATAATGGTGGGGAGGAGAGCAAATACTGTTCATAAAATTAATTAAGTAATCCATAATCATTCTATATCAACGCAAAAGGTCCCACACCAATGAAATAATCACTGTGTTCAATTTAACAACCACAGTGTATAACTCAATCAATTGTGTGTATTATTTGCTCACTGTTCGCAATTAAACCATTAACATGGCGTCGTCAAAACATACAATATGCCTTCCACAACAACCTGTAAGAGTTCTGTATCTTCTCAATTGTTCCAGTTAATATTTCAAACAGTTTCTAAATGAACACATAATCACTTGTTCCAATCTATTCCATCAAAACATCTACCCTTGTCCATGAATCATATCTTCAAATCAAACACAGATACTAAAATCACACCCGATTCCATTCCTCAAGTTCATTTAATAATTAAGTTGTAATGAGATCATATTGTCACAAAATCCGTGTCCATTTCTGAAACAATGCATGATATCCATCATCCATACATAGTGGATAGTTAAAACACAATCCTCAATCTATCTTGACTTTCCATTTAAATGCACATCAATCACCCTTTCAATTTATATGATGCTGTAGGATACACATACCATTCAACCAACACAAAAGCATCTATGTGACTGCACATGTTTAATTAATCTGAATATAAACATCAACGATGCTGAGCTATCAATCTAATAAAGGGGGACAATGACAATATGCCTAGCCCCATTTATCAAATCGATCAAATTGCAACAAAACCATATTGTTTAAAAACCTGTGACCATCTCTGATGGTGCAATCAAGTAATATCCAAAGCATATACCGTGGATAGCCATGCCACAACTATCGCGATTGCAATACTCCCATTTGGTAATTTAAACACAGTTAAAGCAATCATTAATTCAACCTAACAAGCTATAGGAAGGCCACACATATCCACGCATCATGCATGAAGCATTGTTGTGACTTGACCAATTAAAACTAATGTTGGGTTAACATTTCAATTGTCATAATAGCCAACGCAATGACTAAATACCAAAGCCAACACCACTGTCAACATAATCCATAGGGACGAGCCAGTAATCAACATTGTCGATAATACACCACCAACTCATAACAATCAACAACATACCCGACATGACATAATGGTTCCCTCTATAAAAAATCGGGCTTGAGAAATCAAGGGTTTGCTCTGTGGACCAACACAGGGAGACTGGAGTTTCCCCCCAACTTCGGGCAAGAACCTCTAAGACCAACGGTGCACACATAGGGTATACCGCCAATAACTTCGCAGACAGGGTGAGAATTCCCATGATAAGAGAGACTATGAACATGGGAGCAAAAGCTTCATTTTGGTCCTGTAACAACACTTAGAACATGTAGGGTATAACCCTTGTGGCTTTCCCAATCAACCGAAGAATGCTGAGATAAAACAGAGCCGAGAAATAACAACCACAAGCAAGCCCTTTGGCATAACAACCATCATAACCCACTGCGCAAACATCAGTATCATGGACGAACCCATACTCAAGTGAAACGATACACATGGATACAAAGTGTTTCAAACCCAACAAACCCCATAACAACAATTACTGGGTATGGTGATAAGAATGCGTGGCGACAACCAGCCAATCTGGACCGAATGAAAACCCTTCAACCAAGACCAATAAGAACGACATAGAGCCTTCATGACTTCTAACACTCATAATGATCAACGAAACTATGACTTCAAACATTATTGCAATGAAAACCACACCAACCATTCATTCCAGAAAATTATCACAATTTTACACAGTTGCCAGTCTTAAGAAAAACACAGAGCCATACATCATCGAGCCAATATCTATTTTATAACCAGAGCGGGTTCATGGATGGTGAAAAAACATACCTGTAACCACGAAATCCTTAAAAACGCGAGCTTGGCTGATCAATTATTCCTCTGCTTGAAAATCAAAGCTTAACCACAACGAACACAGTTGAACAATAGCCAGGGTGACAACCAGTGGAAGGGGTATGGGGTGACATGCAGTAAATGCACGTCGCGTTCAACTTCCAGTCATTCAAATCATTAGTACATGCCAGCCCACTAATCCATTAATTCATTCAATTAAACCATGCATCGAAACCAACATCCATTGTTTGCCAAAAGCACCACCCTATGTCACATTTACCACTGCCTACCATACTATAACGCATATCACATGCCTTTACATGATTCAATATATCACATAGCCATTTACATCGTTAGTTTGGATTAATACCATTTCCCTTAACTCCAAATGTATAGTGCACCATCGTATAACATAGTAGCATAGTTCATCTCTTGTGGATTTTGTTCACATTGCCTTATTTCTTTTCAATTACTCTTATTCCTTTTCAATCTCTCTTATTTGTGGTTACTAACATGTATCTTTTGCAGGTGGCACAAATAATAATTCAAGGAGTAAATGGCAAGGTAACAATGGATATCATAAGCCATTTCAACACGACATTAGAGCCTATAGCAACAAAACACTCATGCATTACCCATTGTCCATTTGTCACGAATATAACCAACATTGATCATCAATCATGCTCAAACTTGTAAGCAATGTCGAACAACAGTGAAAAACATCAATTAAGAACCAGATCTGATCCTCCAATCTACAAGGGGGTCCCACCTACTAGTATTATGTATATCATTAACTTATAATTAATAGGCTTTAGCAATACTTTGTGGGCGAAATCCTCGTTGCGATTTTAATCATCAACAAATTGGCGACTCCACAGGGAAATTTGTTTTCAACAGATTTAGAACTCATAACTCATGGTTTCGCAGACCAAGAACAATAGATTAAGAAGATATAACGAGAATGATTATGCAACAGGGGGAAGTGAATGGATTTAATGGAAAAATGACCGGGAATTTGGGAATAACTCATGAAAAATGTTAAGTATGAAGGGGTTTATCCCTGTATGCATAATCATTCAACCAGATTTTTCTCTTTACTTCAAGGAGAAAAATTAACGGACTTGTTCTTTTATTTTTCAAATAGATGAAGAAATGGAAAGAAGAAGTGAGAGATAACCAATTTCTTATAAGACAACAATGAAAGAAGATAACAAATTCAAGTGTGCCTTCAGGGGAAACATTGTAACAATTGTGTAAGCTTGATTGTTATTGACTAACAATATCTTGCAGGAGTGTCACTATGGCATAACTGACCCAACATCTTATTTTTGACCAAAATCAATTAAAAAGATGAAAAAGCAATAAAAATCGTAACAGAAAGAGATTGCAAAATTTAAAACAACAGAAATAAAATGACGGAAATGTAAAAGCAGGAGGAAATGTTTAAAACAGAAAGCAGAAATCACACTACTGTAAAGCAGAAAAGAAAAATAGTGAAAAACTGAAAGCAGAGCTAAACTACTAATCTACAGAAAACCTAAACAACATTAGAGTTTTTCAAGTTGGTTCCACGTAATGCTTCAAGTGAGAACCGTTAGTGTTGTAGGAAAACAATCGCTCCTGTAAATTTTTTAGAATGTAAGAGTTATTACCTAAGACAAAAACGATCTTGAAAGGACCCAACCATAATTTTTGAAATTTTGATTGCTATCAACGTGAGCTGAATTCCATAGCAAAACTTTTTCATTAACCTTAAATTTGACAATCTTGACACTCTTGTTGAAATATTTCTTAACAATTTGCTGCCTCCTTTTAATATTATCCAAAGCAAACATCCTTTGCTCCTGCAAAGCTAGGATTGCATTTATCCTTTGTGAAATATCAGAAGAATTTAATTCTTTGATCTGTAGCATCAACCTCAAGGAAGAAAGTTCCATCTCAGTAGGCAAGAGGGCTTCTTGACCATAGACAAGCTGAAAAGGGGTGCAACCAGTGCTTACCTTGGCGGTAGTTCGATCTTACCAAAGGGCATAAGTTAGGAGAGTGTGCCACTGATGATGCTTATCTTCAATAAGCCTTTTGACGATTCTTACCATATTTTTGTTGGTAGATTCAACCTGCCCGTTTCCTTGGGGATAATAAGCTGATGAGGTGAAATGTTTGACCCCCAAAAGAATATTTAAATTCATCATCAGATAAACTTTGACTCATGTAAGCCACTAGTTTCTCATTTCCTTGGTCATCATTTTGTACGAGGACAGTAGAAACTGCTTCGTCGGTGGCATTAGTATATATTGTGAATTCCTTCTCAACATCCGGTTTCACCAAAACCAATGTGGAACTGATTGCTTTCTTAATCCCTTCAAAAGCATTTTCGACATCATCTGTCCAAGAAAAAGAATGATCTTGCTTAAGTAGATTATGAATTGGTTTGACCATCACAACAAAATCTGGAACAAACCTACAGACAAAGTTAATAACCCCCATAAAAGCTTGAACCTCCTTATTGGAAGTGGGAGCAGGGAGATTAAGGATAGCAACAATCCTTTCAGGGTCAATGCTTATTCCTGAATTAGAGACAATGTGTCCAAGGAGCTTTCCCTCGGTAACGCCGAAATTGGACTTGGAAGGATTTAGAGAAATGCCAAAGTTCCTATATCGCATGCGAACTTTTCTTAGATGACCAAAATGATCCGATCAGATTTTAGAGTACACCGTTAAATCATCAAGGTAGATCTAGATGATCTTTCTGATCAAATTGTTAAAAGCTATTCACATAGCTCTTTGAAAGGTGACACCAACATTAGATAAGCCAAAAGGCATACGTTCATAAGCAAAGGTACCCCAACGAGTAATAAAGGTGGTTTTATATTTATCTGCCCTTTTCACCTTGATTTGATTGTAATCGGAAAAACCGTCAAGGACAAACATCATTTGTGACCCTGCAACTTGCTGCAAAATCATTTCCATGTTAGGGAGAGGGAAGTGATCTTTTATACTAGCTCGATTCAATGCACAAAAATCAACACATAATCTAATCTGACCAGTTGTTTTCTGAAGATGAACCAATTTTGAAACCCATTCAGAATACTTGACTGGAAAGATGATTCCAGCCTTCAAGAGTTTTTCCAACTTCTTTCGAATAGTTGTGTCTAGCGCAGGGTTAATAAGTCTTTGTTTTTGCCTAACTGGTTTTATGCCTTCTTTAATGGGGATGTCATGTTGTATAAGACAAGGATCAAAACCACAAAGATCCTCATAAGACCAAGCAAAAACATCTTGAAATTCACCAAGTAGCTTGACAAACTTCATTTTCTCTTCATCTGAACATTTGACACCTATTTTAACATTCTTCGGAGCCTCGGGTGTCCCAACGTTCAAGGAGATGGTGTAGCACACCCACGATGGGGCATAAAAATTTTCGCTTTTCTTAAAGGAAAAAATCTCCATTCATGGCTTTTAATTTGGAAAGTCGGGGAACCACTCTGACCTCTTGGTAAAGGATCTCCGATTCTGAAGCCAAACAACTCTCTGAGACCTTGATGGTCTCATTCTGTAATTAAACACAGAACCTTTCGACTTCTTGGTGTAGGTTTAATGGCACCCGTGACCTTCCCTTTCGCTCCCTTGTGAAATCTCAGAGTACTGGGCGTTAGCTCCTTTTCTGGATAAGCCGCCTCTTGATGTGACCTTGTGCGATGACCTTACGGGACAACCTGATTGCAGACGTGACCAAAGGAGGTTTGAATCAAACCGCTTTTCGGCCCACAATTCTCCTCGACCCTCCACGTGTCCTCTTTTCAAACCACGGTTTGAATTGCGGCCCACCCTCAACTTTTTAATGTTCGTGCAACTCCTATCCTTGCAATGCTACGTGACCGTCAATCTCCTGATCTCGACGGTACTTCGAAAACTGGTGGTTCAGATCCGCCCCTCTCATACCTACAGATCAGATCTGACCTCTTTCAAAATCAACGGACGAGATCTCCTTCGTGATTTCGGGTTTTGGGAGTTTCAACTCTCAAAATCCTGCTCTCTTCCGTACTTCAATCTTCCGAGTTGACGATCTGCGGACACCTGTCCTCCTAATCAACGACCCCACCTTTACTTCGGGTGGTTGACCTTTCAACTGGATCAACGGTCCTGTGGCCCTCTTCTCGATCAACGGTCGAGATCTCCTTCGAGTTTCAGACTTCTGAGATCTCAAATCTCAAACTTCACCCTTTTTCCCAATGGCTTTTATTCGGAGGCTATAATCCACTGACGCGTATCCTCTTGATCTAACGATCGAGGATTACTTCGGGTCTTTACCCGGAGTCCACAGATTTTCTCCACGTCTCCCTTAGATCGGACGTCTACAAATTACTTTGGATATTTATCCAGAGTTCTCAGATTTTCGCCACGTCTCCCTTGGATTTGACGGCTATGAATTACTTCGGATCTTTATCTGGAGTTCTCAACTCTCAAACCTTGCCGTCTCCTGAATAGACAGTATCTAACGACTCAGATTCACCTTGGGGATCCAATGCTTCAGATTTACTTCGGGTGACCTGACGCCTCAGATCTGCTTCGGACGATCGGACGATTGGGATTCACTTCGGATTTCCGGGACTTCGGACTTCGCGAATCTCAAATCTCAACTGAGAAACTCTCGAATGGATTTCTCGACGTTGCTGATCTGACGGCTCAGATTCACTTTGGCAATCCGATGCTTGAGGTTTACTTCAGATGATCTGATGGCTCATATCTACTTCGAATGATCGGACGATTGAGATTCACTTCGGATGATCCGACGGTCGACGTTTACTTCGGGTCTTCACCCGGAATCCACAGATTCATGGCACCTGTCCTCTAGATCTGGCGATTAAGATCTACTTCGGATGATTTGGCAGTTGACGTTTACTTCGGGTCTTCACCCAGAATCCATAGATTCACACCACTTGTCGTCTAGATTTGAAGATTTAGATCTACTTCGGACGATTTGACAGTTGGCGTTTACTTCGGGTCTTCACCCTGAATCCACAGATTCACACCACCTATCCTCTGGATTTGACGGGTTAGATCTCTTCAACTCTTTGGCGCTTCAACCCTTCGACGCTTCGAGCTTCGGGAGTTTCAACTCTCAAACTTTACTTTCACCCGAGGACAACGGATCTCCACCACATGTCCCTTTCAATCCGATGGTTGAGATTTACTTCCGGGCTCCGACTCTCCAGGCTTCGAGAGTTTCAACTCTCAATCAGAAATTCTTGAAGTGATTTCTCCGGAGTTACTGATCTGTTGATGCGTGTACCCTGGCAATCATCGACCATGATTTACTCCGACTATTTGTCCTCCTCCTTGTTCACAATCCTCCGAAGTTGTGGATCTTACGCCACCTGTCCTACTTGACGATGGATGATCCCAATTTACTTCGGGACTCTGACAAGTCCACTCTTCTACGCACACAAGGGTTAAGTCTCGTGCATTTACTTCCAGATCCAATGTTTTCTGGTCCTTTGCGCTCAGATCCAACAGATGGGATTCGTTCCTCTCCTCTGCGCTTCCTTTGTTCACTCGACGTTGATCTAATGGTTTAGGCTTCTCTCCACAACCGATCTAACGGCTGCTGTCGCTCCTCCTCTTGAGCTTTTGACTTCCTCTAGCTTAGAAGATTTTCTAAGTATTCAAAGGCCTCGAACTTTGTTCCTCCTACGAGTCTGTCTCTTGGACCTCGTCTGCACTTCTGAAAAGCGCTTATCTCTTATGAGCTTCGGGACTTGGAATAAGTCCTACTCTTCTGCCCTCTTAGCACTATCTCTTTTGAGCTTCAACTACTCGGACCTCCATGTCCCTTCTATTCCTCAAAGGGATATCTGCGCCCTCCTTGCAACTCTCACTTAAGCACTTCTTACTGAGCTGCAGAGTGTTTGGTAACTTTGTGAGTGTCTCCTAAGTGCTTTGTAACTTCGCCTTCGGGATTTTGGTCACTCCAACACGCGACTCTCCCAAAGCGCGGACTTTGAATATCATAGATTGGACGGTCGAGAAGGATCCCAACGGATCTAGAGATCCACGGTCCAGATTAACTTCGGGATTTTGGGGATTTTTACCTCCCTTACGACGCACTCACAGTTCGCCGAATTCACGAAGTCCAGAGGACTCGAGGGGTTAACTCCCGCACTCCTTTCCGTATCCAACGGTCACAACAGACCTTGGCTCTTTCCAAATAGTTTCTCGTTTGTTCGTCATCCGAACAAAGGAGCCTTCCATTTCGATACTTCAATCTCGCTATTCTTCCTGAGCTTGGTTGGCTTTGAAAGGCTTAAGAGCCTTGCGCTCTTTCTCTAGAACATGACACTTGGAAGAATCCTTCCGCACACCCCTCACGTTCATTCCTCAACACTAGAACTTAAGTGGTTCTCGGTCTGTCTTTGCCTCCCAGAGAGCCTGTGCATACGTTCATTATCTCTCCTGAGCTTTAATAGGCTCCATCCTCCAAGGGACTCAGAACAATTAGGAAGGTCGACATGCGTACATGAAACTATGCCCAAGGTCGACGAACTCACAGTTCGTGGCTCTAGCTTAAGCCTCCACATGACGCAAGCATTTACAAGTATAAAACATATCCCATCCATATAATTTCCTACTTTCCTAATTATACAATCAACCAGGCACCAAAACGGGATGCAATATAAATCATTAAGAAAACATATCTATCCCTGCAACATTCATAGAATATCCAACTTTAATTTATATGACCACTTAAATACACAAGATATGCGATTACTTATCTATTACAGGTGGTAGCCAACTAACTGACTGTGGGTGTTCGTCCTTCCACCCAACCATAGGCTCAGAGGCATTCATTTTTAGCACTCTGGCCACCCTCGTGCCAAGCCATGATATCACCATGGAACTCTTACAGTTTTCAAGGACTATTTCTCTGTTTCAGCTTCTGCTCAGGTTCTGTTCTCTGTAGACTTTCAGAGATTTTATTCTCTATTATGGCCTCGACGAGGTTTATCAGATGCTCACTCAGCATCAAGCTCGCGACCTTCTGTTCATTCTCTGCTGGAGAGATCTGCGCCTTCTCCTTAACGATTTGTATATCTTTCCTCTAGGATGGTTCTTGACCCATCCTGTTCCTTCTGTCAGAAGGGAGCTCCGGTCAACTTGGTCTGCCATACCCAGTGGTACTTCGGGCTGACATTCTGCAGTTTTGGCCATGCTTCCATTTATGAGAGTGGTTGATAATTCAACCACTAGTCCTTTCTTCATTAACTGATTTCTCTCCTTGGGATCCAAGGAGGTTTATTATCCTCATCAAGAGAATTTAGGGTTATTTGATATAATGACCCTCCCTTATAGTTTTCACATTCTTTCCTCAAGTGATATCATGGCGAATAATTTCAAGGCTTCACCCCCACAGTTAGTTATTGGCAACTCAAACAATAATACATTTACACTGTCCACATGCCTTAGCATGGTAATCCTATTTTATGATTAATTACAAGCTGGGGAAAACAGGGGTGTTATAGATGGTTTCACCCACCTTCCTTTTCGACTCCTCTTCTTTTTGTTTCTCCTTGTTGCCTACATCACTCGAATAAAATGAACTCTCCAGAGGAGTCAAGCCTTTAGGAATCTTGTTATTTTCTATGGATATAATTTCCTTAGGCTTAAAAGGTTCATTTTGAATGAAAGCACAAATGCTCTCATCGTTAGGGAAAACCTGTCAATATTTTATATTGTCAGGAATGCGTGGACAATATAGAGATTGAAAGGTACAATTAGGTCTGTGTGGCAGAAGTTGCCGATTAGGAGAGGCTGCAAAAGCCACTAACCGATCGGCCACTGAGTTTAACTCCCTCTTAACATGAGTGATGTTGAAATATAAAAGGTTCGAGATAAGCACCCAAACAATTTGGGTGTATCGTTTCATCAACTTGTTGCTAGGAGAGTAAATTTTACGTACAAGGTTCACAACAAGCTCAGAATCCCCAAAAACTGAAAGATGACCACAACTAAGATTATATGCGTTCTCAATGCCTAATAATAAAGCTTCGAATTTGATGACATTGTTAGTGCAAACAAACTCCAACCTGTAAGAAAGGTTATGGATTTTTCCTACAGGGGAAATCAAGATAATGCCAGCTCCGTTACCTTCATTAGAGCATGAACCATCAAAGTGCATGTGCCACATACCATCATCTAAATCAATTTGTTCCAAGGGAATGTTATCCTCAACAAATATGGAATACACTCCTAGGTCATCTTCGATATAGTTTACATTAGGCTGTGGGACACTCTCTATGTAAGGTGATATCTTTTCCTCTCTAAGGACTATAATGTTTTTACCGTTTTGAGGAACGGATAAATGTGTTCCGTCGAGTGAGAGGTATCCACCCATTAAGGCTTTCCAATCTTTTCCTAAGATGATTGAGTAATTTCTTACTGGCATATCAATTACTTGAATACTAAGGGTTGTCCTTATTTCAGGGTGTGCGCACAAAACTAAGGTTACATCTTTAATATCGCCTATGGTTGTTTGTTGTAGGCTATTATAGGAGAGAATGCTTCTAGCATTTTCATTTGTACAAGACAAGCCTAGCTCTTCCATAATAATCTTCGACATCACACTTGGGCCTAAACCACCATCAATGAGGCAACAATGGGCGATCTTATCCATAATCTTTACATAAATGTAAAAAGGGGGATTTTTTACAGGGTATCTAAAGTTATGTACACCTACTTTATTTATAGACGAATCCTCTTCGTTCACCTCTTCAGAGAGATTGGCTACAACATAAGCTTTTCCTTCCATGGATTGTTTCAGATGCATATGTTGTTCAGGGACGACAACCATGTCCAGAAGGGTGACATCTGCTTTGATGTTGGCCAACTGATTCAAGATATTGTACTTGGAAGAGGGGAGAGAGGAAGTGGTTTCTTAGCTGTCAGGAGCCTTAGGAACCTGAACAGTAACAACAGGTGAGGATGAGCTCGGGCTGGAAGAATTGCGGGGAGGATCAAATTTTCCCTTGGGAGTGTAGGCTTTGTTCCTAGTATTGATGATCATGACATCTTCTAGCTCCACAAAATTTAGGACAACAATAGTAGTTTCTGGTCTTTTACCAAAGATCTTATCTCTGATACTCTTCCTCACCTCACATGTGGCTTCCTCGTGGTGTTCCTCGCATAAGTTACACCAACTTCGAGGCAAGATAAATTTAGGCTGAAAATTATTTTCAATTGTGTTTCTAAAAGGGGGTGCAGAAGAGGATGAAGCTCCAGGGGTGAGAGGTGAGACAGTCCCCTTTTGCTCAAACACTATCATACGATTATTCATGTCTTGTACTAGCTGTAAGAGGGCGGACATGTCTGCCTGTTTAACCGATTCTCCCCGAAGAAGACCTTTTCTTTCAAGTTGTTCTTCATACTCTAAACAAGTATGCAGAGTGGAACCAAGATTATCAATGGATTTTTCCTCAAGCCTATGACGGTAGGGGGAAGGTAATGCATTGTAGTAATGCATGAAAGCGGCTTGGTTCTGCGGTTGAATGAGTTCATGGATCTGGTTGTATAACTTAGTGAAACACAAGTTGAAGGACTTGATAGTTTCACCATCCTTATAGGTGATGTTATTGTATTCTCGTAACTTCTCGGTTGGGCTTTTAGATTGCCCATAAGTGGTTATGAACCAGTAGATTAACTCCTCCCAAGTAAACAAAATCTTAGGAGGAAGGTCAAAGAAATCGACCACAACCTTTCCCTCCAAGGAATTGACGAATAAACACATTCAAGTATCATTGTCATTGGCTCCTATGTTGGGACAAACATTAGAAAATGCCACCAGGTGTTCGTTCGTAGTGACAATGTTATTTCCTGAAAACCTAGGAAGATGTTCTTTGAATTTAGGAAGTGGACGAGTAGCAGGTGCTAGGTTAAGAGGAAAGGACACATGCGACAGTGTGGTTGTGGTGTCTTCTTCAAACTGAAAAATCTCATACTTTTTAATGACTTTGGTGGGGCTTGTGGTAGATTGGACAAGGATATGATGCCTATATAAGCTACCAATCACTGACGAAGATGAAGACTAAGAAGAGGAAGCACTTCCCGTGCCACCAGAGCCACGACTAGATGCCATCTTGTGGATGATAGGTGAAGGATAAAAAGATGAACTTGAGGAATCAGACAAAGTTCTCTTTAGAGCACTTTGTTGGGTAGATAACACAATGTTCCTTCTTCCTATTTCAGCAATAGGATTAATTTCAGGTGATAAGCCTCTTCTTCTTCTAGAAACACGAGAGTCTAAGGACATGAAGGCCGGCCCAAAACTGAAGAAACAAGAAGGTTACAACTGATTTCTAGGCTGTCTAAGTCTAGCTTCCAATCGTTCTTGAGCACTAATATCTCGTTTAATTGCTTCCCATGAATGATTAAGCTCATCACGAGTATTGACAATGTCTAAAATGGTGTTAAACATGTTTAAAGCAATG
>WSFP011473647.1:0-17325 GCA_009831015.1 Picea engelmannii
CATCTAAACATTTCATTTGATTGATATTAGATAAAGTATGGGTTGTGGGTATATGTTGGATTATCAAGCATGACTTGAACAATTTGCACGTAGGTATGTTGTTTTACTTCCCTTATTTTATATTTAATGGAACAACAAGAAACTTTGATTATATCTATGCTTTTTCATGGCATATAAAAGTTGTAGGAAACAAATTATGTTGTAATACCCTCTATGAGCATAAACATAAATAGTAAGTATATTGTAAGTGGGTAAGTGGTTTATGTAGTGCCCCGTTCTGATTACTATTGTAAACCAAACTTAGTCTTTGAGGGTGTTTGTTCGCAAACAACTCAGTTATTGACTCGTATTATAATGATGAGACATAATTTTAAATTTGTTTGATTAGATTTTAAATGTGGAATTGTTCAAAATAAGTTCACGAGATGCTTAGACAAATATTTTTATGAAATGATCTGATAAATGAATAATAATGATTAATTCTACGGATGATATTACATGAGACTTGGTTGTATATATTACTAATAGTGTCCTAAGTGTGACAGGAAACTATAAGGATACATTTACGCGGGCATTGTCACGAGATTTGGGACTTTGGTTCAATTCGGGAAGTAGTACTTATCTAATAAGTATGTTTTCTATAATTTATTTGAATGATGAAAAATAATGACAAATATGTTTAGTGAATGCGAGTATAGGGAATATGATTTCAAACTCACCCCACACATGGGTAACAAGGCTATATATAGATATACCAAGTACTATCAGAAGAGGTGCACCAACATCCCTACTACCACCTACTAAAACTCCTATCATGGCCAGAGTTGTAAAGTGTGAGATGCTTTTACTCAGCAATTTCACATTGTCGTGAGGGTAGGTCATATATTCAATCACTCCCAAGTACAAACTAAGGGGCACACAATATGGTGTAATCCATATTCCTCAACTTTCATTGGTCTCTCAATAAGGGAAACAACATGAGTTAATGGTGTCTTCACAGTTGTACCAATTTTCCCATTGCTCAAGGTCAAATACTAGAATGACATGTATGCATAGCAACCTTAAAGCACGTCAAGTAAGTCTTGAAGGGCATGATTTACATGGCACCCTTGGTATCCTTACGAAAACTATAGTGAAAGTAAAAGTGAAAATTTATTTAAATGAATAATACAAGGAGAACCATTCTTAAGCATTTTTATTAAGGGAAAACAATAATTGTTTCCATTCATTTAGAAAAAGAAACTAAACAATGGTTTAATTAAAATTTTCATTAGTAATCATTCTTAGTAAAGTCATTCAAATAAAAACAATAAGAAGGAAAGCTTAAGTTAAGTTGTGCATGTTTTATATTTAAATTAATTAATCAATAGGGAAATTTTATTTCATGAGAAATACTAAGCATTGAGAAAATCTAAGAGTCAAGAAAAGCTAAGAAACATCTAGGAGAAAATCTAAGACTCAAGAAAAGCTAAGAAACATCTATGAGAAAATCTAGGAGTCAAGAAAAGTTGAGAAATCTTAAGAAAACCTAAGAAACATCTAGGAGTAATTTTAGTAAGACAAGAAAATAATGGTTTAATTAAGAAAAAACAATAATTATTATCATTCATTTAGAATTAATAACGGTTTAAACAATAATGGTTTAATTTTAATTAAACTAGACAATGGTTTAATTAAAATTTGCATTAATAACCATTTTTAGTAAAGTCATTGAATTAAAAACAATAAGAAAGAAAACTTAAGTTATTAAGTTGTGCATGTTTTTTTATTTAAACTAATTAATTAATAAGGAATTTTTATTTCATGAGAAATATTAAACATTGAGAAAATCTAAGAGTCAAGAAAATCTAGGAGACATCTAGGAGAAAACCTAAGAGTCAAGAAAAGCTAAGAAACATCTAGAAGAAAATCTAAGACTCAAGAAAAGCTAAGAAACATCTAGGAGAAAATATAGGGGATAAGAAAAGTTGAGGAATCTTGAAGAAAAGCTAAGAAACATCTAGGAGTAATTTTAGGATGTCAAGAAAAGTGGGAGGGGGGAATGATTTATTTTAAATTTTAATTGGTAATTTCATGTGCACTTGGACAGGTTATAAAAGGAAGGTCTTGGGACAAGGGAGGCAACTTCTTACACCCTATTGTTGGACGGTTGTCGTAACTACCGAAATTTTATTGAGTTTGGATATTGATGTGATTTGTGAGGTTAAAACCTATAAACTTGTGGGCTTGAACATCAATCACTTGCTAGAAATATTGGTATCTATATAGCCCCATTGCAGCTTGAGAGATCTTGGGGAAGAAGAATACCCACAGGTGTTGGTAGGGTGGTTAACCAGTGGGTCAATCCAATGATCGACGAGTTCCGACGAAGTTGATGCAAGCTACAACAAAATTGATGTAAGCATCCAGTGAAGTTGACACAACATTCCAACAAGTGACGAAGACCATGGCACAAAATCTCAAGTGATGGTAATCCTCATTATGGAATTTTAATTATAAAATAATAGATTTATATTCTTACACAATGATGAAGAAATTTGGTTGTGTACACACACGTCGATAAGAAATTTTATGGTTGCAAGAATATTCGATGTTGTTATGGTTATTTGAATTAAATGTTGATTTAATTTGATGTATGAGTATCAAAATTCTCTAAAATATTTTATTGTGAAAAAATTCTTGAATCTTATGCATCTTCTATATCCTGTATTCTGGAATTTAAATTATACAGAGTAATGGGATTGTAACATATTGTATTAACTCTCTCTCTCTCTATATATAAAACTTAAGGTTCACACAATTAAACGTAGGGCAGCCCTTATCTGTATATCTAACTTCCTATACAATTAAATAGTTAGTAGTTAATAGTGGACTAAGAGGATACCATGCATTTTTATAACCTACTGTCATATGGTGCTAGTCCTCATATCTCTATGGGAACAACTTATTAAATGAATTATAACTTCTAATAAGTTTTGTAAATAGAACCTTCTTTTAAAATTATACACATATGGGAAAAATAATTTTTAAGATAAAAGAGGATTTTTACAATCATGGAATTTTTAAGTTGATCAAGTTGAATTTAATTATTAGATAATTATATTAAGTTATTGGATAGTAGATACAAATTTATATGTTTAATTGTTCCATTATAAATACATCATAATTAATATAAAATGATAAATTACATAAATATTTCATGGAATGTGTAGAATTGATTAACTCAAGATAAGAATATTCAGTTTACAAGAATTCATGAGAGTATAAAAAATTATTGAGTACTTAGTAACGTAAGGATAAATGATATGGTGTGGGGAATCGAGAATGTCTTAAGGGACATGACATCATGGCAGCCCGTACGATGATGAATGTCTAGGTACGGAGGAGATCTTTCCAACAAAAGATGGCTTCATTCACATGAAAAAGTTGGAAAGGGCGTCTAATGTTTATGGCCTCCCAAACTTAAGTCACCATTGGATCCACCTTCGAAAAGAGATCCCAAGTCCTCTCTCCATTCTTTAGGTCTATTGTGGAATGTGGCAGAAGGTCAATTTTAAAAAAAAATTAATCTTGCATCTCACTATGCAAATAGGGAGAATGTGAAGGTGGTGAGCATGCATGGCTCTACAACATCAGTAGAACACACAATGCATAAGTCGGGGAAGATTTCAACCAATGGATATGGATACAAAGGAGAATTGGCTCCATCGATTGCTAATCAGGATAGATGAGGGAAGAGGTAGGGTAGATGTTGTAAAGCTCATACAAAGCATAGGCGAATGGTGGTTAGGGACGACATAGAAGTTTGGGATATACCAAATATTCTTGGAAAAACCACGGTCAGCCACTTCTATGGGAAAATAGTGCTCCTAGTGTCTATAAGGAAGTGGCTAATGGAAAATTGACAACCTTTTCTTGGGTATTGCCTCGTTTTCCATATGCTAGCTAGAGGTTTTATCTCTTTCGGGTTCAAATATCATGAATATGTGATGGAGGTTTTCAATTGTGTCTATGGCTAGAGTTCGTTCGACTTAGTCTTAAAGGAATGGTCTATTTCCTTCCATCTAGCGCGAGATGTTCTCTTGCTGGCCAAAATTTGGGCTATATTACTAAATATTCCACTAGTCTTCTAGAGAGAAGAGATTTTGGTGGCTATTGGAAATAGTTTTGGTATGTTTCTTAGCTTGGAGTCCCGATGGGAGATGAAGATTGACCAAAGATGGGATTGGTTACAAATTGAAGTTGATTTACAAGATGGGTCGCATGATGAGATCGAGCTTGTTTGGGGAAGATTCCTAGTGAACCAAAATAGTGACTATTGGAGAGTCCCTTTTAGATTCTTTGGTTTTCATGCAAAGGACCACCTCCAAGCACAGTGTAATCGAACAACTTCTCATTTCCTTCCTTTTTCAAAAATATGGAAAAGAAAGAAAAAGGTGGTGTCTGTTGATTTGGATGCGGCAAAGGAAGATGGTGACTTAAGTTTGGGAGGCCATAAACAATCATGGCTCATCTCTCCATCCAAAAACTCTGCCAACACCTCACTAGATGCGAAATTGGGTAAGGACTCGAGTATCGTACTTCTAGTTTAGTCTCTTTCTAATGATATTTCTTCTTCCTCACAAAGAGTAAAATCCATGGAGGTTCCTTCTCCCTCTCTTGTGTTTCCCATTTACAAATATCCCCTCCCTCAAAATGTGCTCATCTCTCTATCTAATGATGTCCATGGGGTCATCAAAATCCCAATTACTAGGGAGGCCTCTAATTCTAAGGGGCCCCTTATCCCGAACCCTTATCAACAGTCTCCCATCCCTTCTTCCTCCTCAATGAATTCAAGTCAATTTAATAGAATAAAATAATAATATTTTCTTATATCCAAAGTTAAATTAGGGTCTGATTTAGAATCAATAGGAGGTCTGGCATTGGAAAAAGGACCAGGAGGGAGTGCAAAAACAAAATATCGAACTTCCCTTGCTCAAATTCAAGTTGCAAAAGAGTATGTAGTGGTAAACATTCAACCATCCTACGAGCCCTTAGAGAAGGGAAGACCCAAGACTAAGTGACTAAATGATTGTGCTCTCCTTCAACACTCATGGAGTGGGGGGCATTCCAAAAATTAATTCCCTCAATTTTTTTTTCTTTGTAGTAAATCCAAACATTATCTTGATACAAGAGACAATGTGCAATATTTCAAAGTCAAAGGAGATTTTTAGATCATGGCTTAAGGGTTGGTTTTTTTGTTCCTTGGATGTTGAAGGATTATCAGGTGGATTCATAACGACATGTAGCCCAAATTTAAAGGTGATTGATTCCTAAGTATATCCTTCATGTATTCTTGTTCAAGTTAAGGATAGGGTGCTCAATTTCTCTCTCAAAATTTGTAATGTTTATGGCCCTTACACAAGCAGGATCCCTTATTAGGAGCATCTAAGAGACTTAGATTTTTTAAATTATGGAGATATAATACTAGGGGGGTTTAAAATTTATTGTGTCACTCAAGGAAGTATGGGGACAAAATCCTCATCAAGACCCTCAAGAATATCTTTTCCTATAGTAGATGGAAAAACATAATTTATTGGACTTGGCCCCTAAGAGGATTTTTCATACTTGCAGTAATGGGAGGAAAGGGGTGGGCCTGGTATCCAAGCGATTAGATTGACATCTAATCTCTGAAGTTTCGGTTGAGAACCGATGGGCTATGAATTTAAGGGTGGAAATTGGGGTGATTTCTCATCATATGCCCATAGTACTAGAATTTTCCAAAGTATGTTTTAAAATGCCAATTCCATTGAAATTTAATCATGAATAGCTTAAATAAGAGTATTACCATAATATGGTGGAGGAGACATGGTGTCCTTTGTCAGAGGATGTGGGCCAAACTTTTATGCACCAATCTTTTCAGGGAAGAAAATTTGAATTAAAGACAGATCATCATGGACTAACAACATATTTTTACTCAATGTAACTTGAACGTTAGACAAAGAATATAACTAGATTTATTAAGTGAATACAATTTTGAGATAACATACATCAAGGGAACAATAAATATAGTTGTGGATGCCTTAAGTCGTAGACTGTGTATTTTCTTAGTCATACCATTAAAGAAAAATTTGAGAGAAAATATTTTAAAATTATAGTTAGAAGATGAATGGTATAAGGAAGTTAAATCAAACCTTGAAAACGAAGTAATGTGAATTCCTAAGTTTGAGGGATACACTTTGGATGACGACGGGTTATTATGATTTTATGGAAGAATATCCGTACCACCAAACGAAGAAATGTGTAATTTAATATTAAGGGAATCTCATAGATCTGTATATATGGATCACCTGAGAGTCAAAAAGATGAACTCAGATTTAAAACCATTATTTTTCTAGAAGGGAATGAAAAGAGACATAGTGGATTTTGTGGAAAAATGTCTTAAATTTCAGCAAGTGAAGTTTGAACATCGACATCCAAAATGATTGTTATATCCACATGCAATACGAAAATTGATTTTGTTTTTCTTTGCATGGGTGGGTTATAAGTTTCTCACCTTTATTACAGTGATTCAAGATAGTGCCTAACAATATATTTAGCCAACAATGTCAATATATATAGGAAATAATGTTGCTCAGTGTGTTCCATTTTTTGTGTTGATGGTCATGATGATGACGATGAATGTCTAGGTACAGAGGAGATATTTCCAACGGAAGATGGCTTCATTCACATGCAAAAGTTGAAACGAGCATATGATATGGAGGATATTGAACCATTGGATCCACCTTCGATAAGAGATCCCAAGGCCTCTATCCATTCTCTAGGTATGTTGTGGAATGTGGTAGAAGGTCAGTTTTCAAAAAAACTTAATCTTTCATATCACTACGCAAATAGGGAGAATGTGAAGGTGGCGAGCATGCATGGCTCTACAACATCGGTAGAACACACAATGCATAAGTCGAGGAAGATTTCAACCAATGGATGTGGATACAAAGGAGAATCGGCTCCATCGATTGCTAATCAGGATAGATGAGGGAAGAGGTAGGGTAGATGTTGGAAAGCTCATATAGAGTGTAGGTGAATGGTGGTTAGGGACGACATAGAAATTTGGGATATACCAAATATGGTTGGAAAAACCATGGTCAACCACTTCTGTAGGAAAATAGTGTTCCCAGTGTCTATAAGAAAGTGGTTGATGGAAAATTGACAACCTTTGCTTGGGTATTGCCTCATTTTCCATACACTAGCTAAAGGTTTTATCTCTTTCGGGTTCAAATACCATGAATATGTGATGGAGGTATTTAGTTTTGTCTAGGGCTAGGGTTCATTCTACTTAATCCTAAAGGAATGATCTATTTCCTTCCATCCAATGCGAGATGTTCTCTTACTGGCCAAATTTTGGGCTATATTAGGAGTAGCTAAGAGCCTTAGATTTTTTAAATTATGGAGATATAATATTGGGGGGAGGTTTAAAATTTATTGTGTCACTCAAGGAAGTATGGGGCCAAAATCCTCATCAAGACCCTCAAGAATATTTTTTCCTATAGTAGATGGAAAAACATAATTTATTGGACTTGGCCCCTAAGAAGATTTCTCATACTTGGAGTAATGGGAGGAAAGGGGAGGGCTTGGTAGCCAAGCGATTAGATCGACATCTAATCTCTGAAGTTTTGATTGAAATTGGGGTGATTTCTGATCATATGCCCATAGTACTAGAAGTTTCCAAAGTATGTCTGAAAATGACAATTCCATTGAAATTTAATCATGAATAGCTTAAAGAAGAGGATTACCATAATATGGTGGAGGAGACATTGTGTCATTTATCAGAGGATGTGGGCCAAACTTTTATGCACCGGTTTTTTGAAAATAAAGGAAAAATAAGGAAAGCCATGATTTTGTGGGCCAAACAATTCAAGAAAAAACAAGTGGAAACAACTACAAAGGTGGAATCAAAACTCAGCTATATCTTTATTGAGTTTGAGGTAGGAACTTTAACTGAAGTGGAGGAATCCTTTATCAAAGAAATTATGATAAGGAAACAAGAATTGTTAAGGATACATGAATCAAATTAGAGGGAAAAAAACAGAACAATTTGGATCCAAGAAGGAAACAATAACACTAAATACTTCCACAAATTTTCTAGTTTTCACAGAATGACAAAATATATATGGGAGATCAAGGATGATCAAGGAAAAAAGGTGACTAGATTTTAAGAGATAGTTGGTGTAGGTAAAAAAAAAAATCCAGTTTACTCAAAGAACCAATGGGTTGTCCTATCGCCGAGATCATGAAGGTTATAAATATTTTCCCCTTATTTATCTCAAATGAAATGATTGACTCTTTGTAGGAAGATATATTAGAGAATTTGTTTTACAAACCATATCATCCTTTAAAAAATGTAAAATCCTCAGGCTTGATGGCTTCACAATCGAATTTTACCTAGGATTTTATGAGCAAATACAATGGGATCTGTTGAAAGTGGTAACAAATTGAAAATATTTGGTAAAGTGTGGGGATATTATAACTTCACTTTCCTAGCCTTGATCTCAAAAAAACAAGTGCCTCTTTCCTTCAAATACTTCCATCCCATTTCATGATACAACCTAATCTACAAGCTCATAGCCAAGATCATAGCCAACCAATTGAAGCCTATCTTTAATGGCTTTCTCTTGAACCGCAAAATTCATGATGTTGTTTCTATCACACAAGAATTACTCCACTCTATCAAGCTAAAAATAATTCCCTCCTTTATTATGAAGCTCAATTTATCAAAATCATGCGAAAAAGAAATTTGGACCTTAATCAAGATAACTTTGATAAAGCTAGGAATGAATCTAGAATCAGTCAATTGGGTTATGGGGTGTATCAAATATCCTTCCTTTGTTGTACTAATTAATGGTGTTCATTTATATTTTTTTTATCCTCTTTTGAGATTCATCAAGTATGCACCCTCTCCCCTTTATATTTTTTAATCATCACAGAATGATTAACCTTACTGATAAAAGAGGTGCGACATGAAGGACTTCTCAAAGGCATCAATATCTAAAACACATAAATCATTTCTCATTTACTCTTTGTTGATGACATAATTATTTTTGGAGCGAGCTTAGTCTCAAAATTCCAAGCAATGAAAAATATTTTAGACCTCTTCTCTACCTCTACAGGAATGCAAGTGAATGAGGAAAAGTCAGTTCCGTTGATCAGTGGAATACAGGAAGAAGTGGTATCCTAGTTGAAAGTGTATTTTCCATTTTCTCAACATCATTTAGATGATGAACTAAACTATCTTGATTTTGTTTTAAAACCAAATGATTATTTATTCAAGGATTGGTTGTGTCTATTCTCAAAAATCCAGAAAAAAATCTCCTTTTGGGCTCATCAATGGCTCTCCAAGGGCGGTAGACTAGTTCTCCTAAATGAGGTACTCAACAATATTCCAGTGTATTGGGAATCCATAGAAAAGATCCAAAAAGGGATATTACACAAAATAAGGGAACTATGTTTCCAATTCTTATGGTTAGGAAATGCTGAGAAGACAAATATCTCATTGGTTAAGTGGTCAAATTTGTCAGGCCAAGGAGATGGGTGGGTGGGGTATTAAGAATATGGTTTGGTTCTGTTGAGAATTAGCCGCAAAAATCATGTGGAGGATCATTCACAATGAAATGTTATGGGGAATAGTGATGATTTCAAAGTACATTTATGGGATTTCCATCATTGAATATATCTGGCAACCAAGGTAGACAACTTAGAACAACTCGATATGATGGAAGGCACTAGTAGAAGTGTTTCCACTGATTGGAGAACATTTGGTTTGGAACATAGGAAATGGTAAACAAGTAAGGATCTAGGAACACCCCTGGGTTGGCTTAGGAGAAGGATACAAATTACTGGATGAACTGGTGAATGTACTACACGATCAAGGAATATACTCTGTAAAGGATGCAACTATTAAGATATTAGATAGAACATGAAGAAGTGAGTGGAAAACAACCGACATCTTAGAAATAGAAGGAGAAAGAGAACATTGATGGGGAGACTTCGTAGCTTCACTTAAGTCAATTTTTATTTCTTTGCAGGAGGACAAGGAAGACACTTTTTTCTGGACAGGCAATGACAAAAGAGGAATATATTCTGCTAAGTCGGGATACAGAATGCAGGTAGAGGAAGCTTTCACTGATGAGAGGAAATTGTGGTGGAGTTTCATTTGGGCCCAAAAGACCCCTATAAGATAATAAATTCTCCTTTGGATGGCGATGGATAATAAAATATTAACTTGGGACAACAACTGGAAAAGAGGGTGGTGTGGCCCTAACAAATGTTCATTGTGCTAAATAAATGTTGAATCGGTCCAACACCTATTTATAAATTGTCCCTATGCCCAACAAGTCTAGGTAGAGATAAAAAAGGAAGTAAAAGTATAGAGGATTTGACCGGTAGAAGAGCCAAAAATTTGGATAAAAAATTGGAAGGAGGATGTTGATGTCTATAGGTACATTTCAATTCATTTTTTCTTTGTTTATTTTCCGTGGTGGTCCAGGAACAATGCAATTTTTCAAAATAGTTGTATTCCATGTGAGGTGATGGCGGGGTTGAAAGTCAAATTGGTTGGGTAATACAGGGTCAAAATGAAACAAAATAAGGTCGGTAAACCTTCAATGACACAAATTGCAGATGGAATCCCCTAGGGGTTCTTTGATGGGGCAAGCCAGGGCCACCCTCCTTTGTGTGGAGAAGGTGAAAGTGTGTTTATTTCAAAGTCATTACTTCACAATTAGATCCGTGACAAGGAGAGGATCAAACAATAAAGCATAGATTTCAACTCTTTGGGAATTATTGTTCCATGCTAATATGCTTAAGTTTAAGAAGATACATGACTATGGTGACTCATAGGTGGTGGTAAACTGGATAAATGGGAAAGTTTTGTTTTAGGTGAGACGTCTTCGACCCATAATGAGACAGGTTAGATATTCCATTGACAATCTGGTATGTTTCTCTTGCGAGAACATTCTTTGAGAATTAAATCATGATGCTGGATGTTTGTCAAAGGAGGCTCTGGAATTGTAGGTTGGTGCATATATTCTTCAGGAGTTCTATGAAAATAATATCATGGAGGAAATGAATTTTTGGTTATAATCTATTGTTTTTTTCTCCTTTTGGCTTCTCAATTTTAATATTTTTGAATGTAAATGGAATTTGAATGATAAGGAGAGGAAAAAATGTGATGTCGACAACTGAAAAATCATGGATAGATAGTATGTTTTTCTTGAATTGAGAACTGAAAGTGATACAGATAGCCCTATAGGACGACAATGTGTATATTTCTTTTTGATGAAATATAAAGTTTTTTTTATTCTCTAAAAAAATAAGAATAAATAATATCATAAATTTATTTTAACTAAAACTTATTGTGCAATATTGCACAAACATGCATAAGGATAACGTGACTTATTGCACAACCATGCACAATTTTGTAAATAAATCCTTTCTCATTCATTTTTATTTAATTAGAAAGGGTCTTATAATGGTATTGGAATATTTAAATTTTAATGGTGTAAAATGTTCACACTCACAATTAGATCATTATTTCAAGCTTATTAAGGTAAATTAACTTGGAATTAATTCATGCAATTAATAAAAAGAAAATATCAGGAGGGAATTTTTCACAACGTTATGCAATTTGTGAAATCTTGCGTAAAATTTGCAAATCTCATTACACAATCATGTGAAAAGTTTACCTAAATTGTTATCTTGCCTTGCACAACCCAGTAATAAGATTTATGAAACTTCCACGATGATTTGTCTCAAATGTTAAATGTTATAAAGTATCTCACATTAGGGATAAAAACTAATTCTATAGTTGTCTTTGTGTGATATGTAACCTCGCAAGTATCTCAGAATGACATGCCAGTCCTGAGACCTTAAATAGTCAAAGAAGATCAGATTGAAAACAATGATTATGAGTGTTTCTTATGAATACTTAAACATAGTCTGCATTTGTGTCTATGTATAATATGCAAACTTGTAAAGTCAAATCCTAGGATTATTGTTAAGAAGAAAGAACGTCACTAAGATTTGAATGCCTAATTAACAAAGTACTTAGAGATATTTGGAGAACACATCTCTTGCAATAAAAGAAAAAAGAAAAAAATGACGACGCATGTGGGGTTAGCTTGGGATAACTTAGACAAACATTACATAGGGTATCATAATAGGGTTCAACATGCTAGGACCATGGACTCATTATAGTTTCCTCCCTTTTCAAGAATTGAATGTGTATAAATATGGACCAACTAAATTTGTAATTTCTTCTTGACATGTAACTATAGACAAAAGAGGTAGAAGAGGTACGAGTAGGATTTCTAGGCGACGAGGTATGCCTCCTCACCACAACCTACACCTATGGACTCCACCCAAGTAAGAAGAGTGTGTTCTGAAACATGAACACATTTCCACTAGTGAAGTAGAGAGGATGATGCAATTGATGGGTATTCTATATGCACTAAATCCATCAATTAAATTGTCAACCCGAGGTAAGTAAACTTAGAGTTGTAGCACTTTATATGCCAAGGAAAAAAACATAATGGAAGTATGGTCTAACTAAGGAGGTGATCTATCTAAGGATTAATCTACTTAATAAATGACTGTTTCATTTTTATCAATTAGAAAATCCTATTAATGAACTTGAACTATTTATCCTAAGCAGCTTCAAACAATGAATCAATGGATTATTCCTAAAGAAGCAAATCATAACCTACTTTGAGCAAGTTAATATATTAAACCTAATGAGAAACAACAAGTAAATTACTTTTTGTCTTTAAGCAAATAAGCAATCAAACAACTAACCTATCAAAACTATTCAGCAAGTAAAATCTTTAAAACAAAACTCATAATCATTTCTATTTTTCAAAGGAGAAATATTAACCTACTTAATCAATTATTATTATGACTGTATTCAGAAATTAATAACCTACTTAATAAAAAATCATTATGATTGGATTCAGGAATTAATCAAAACTATTATTAATTTACAATAACAGGAAATTCAAAGATGATGATTATGTCTTTGGTGCCTAATAACATCATGCTGGCATCTGACTATTAGTGACATATCAAGAGGGATGAATTCAATATTGAATTCTATAGAGAAATGAAAAGTGTGAATCAAGCAATCTAACGAAATCTTTTCCATTATAGAAGAAACATTAAATATCCTGAAAATCCATGTCATCTCTAAATTCATGCATCAATCATCGATGATTAAAAACACTTTTATACTAATTCAAACACACTCTTATGCTAAATCAAGTAAATTTACAAGATTTCAAACTTATGACTAAAAATCTTAATTCGAAATCAATCTTCTAATTAAAATTACAACTCAAGTCTAAAACTGAGATTTCATAAATTAAATTGGGCTAATCCTATCATTAAAATTCAAATTTCAAACTAAATGCTTGTACAAACATAATCCAAAATCTACTTCTGTCCTAGCATACTAAAACAATATTGATAAACAAAATAGATCTATGAAATCATAACTTGAACTGAGAATTAAATCAACTAATAAAACTTGCAATTATTTATCCATCGAAGCTTGCAAAAGAAACATTGTCTAAACTAATCCTCTATTCTAAATACTACTTTGTTTTAACTTGCAGAAATCAATTTAAAAATTTTAGCACATCATCTAAGTTATTATCTTGCAAGCCAGTCGTTAAGAAATAAAAGACACAATATGAAAAATAACGATCTCCTACAAGCAACTTGCAAAAGAGGAATTAAACAATTAAATTATAAACAACAAAACACAGTATTTAAAACTACAAAATACATATCATAGAGAAATGAAATGAATTATAACTACACAAATGAAACACATGATCTATCTATCTAAGTATTCAGCCAGACCATTGGTGGGCCCCCCAATAGGTCGTGGCTACTCCTCAACAACAAAACGCAAGCTCAAAACAACACGATTATGTCATTAACTTAAAAAATGCAATCTAAACATAAGTTTGCAAATATGTCTCAATTACACAATGAAACGACTTATTAAAATTTTGTCTTGTGGCCTTGCCACTACTGGTGGTATTTATAGCGAATTATAGTTCAAGAGGTCGACCACTGGAAGGGTCGACCTCCTCTAAAAATGACAACTTCCATTAAATGCGCTCTAACAACTTTGGCTTCTAGAAAATGGGTGAGCCACTCAACGATTAGCATAACCACTTAATATGAGATGTCATGAGCTCTGTAGTTGGAGGCCACAAGGGTGCATAAAACCCAGGTCATTGATTTGCCCATCACAGGACACCAATGTGCCAACTGCCAACTCGCCTACACTCCAAGTGTTGGATCGCGTGCCATATGGAGTGTCGGATCACATACCTGATGGGGTGCTGGATGAAGTGAAAAACGAGCTACAGGATGGAATATTGGACTCTGAATTCTCCCTATTACACACAGATCAAGCATTAGATCTTTATAGTCATTAAATCGAACTGAATTCAACTCAAAATCATTGCAAACATTGATTACACATACCTGGTATAATTTCATGATGAATTGATACAAAATCCTTTGAAAACTCCTCAAAATGGTCAATGACATATATAATATCAATGCAAAAAGGATTTAACCATCACAAAAAAACAATCAAAATACAAGCCCAACAACAATCATTCCTTAGAGAAAGAAGAGGGAGGAGTTTCCATGCCCACTAAAGGATCTCAAAATCCTACTAGAAATCACATGCATAAAGTGTTAGAAAAAGTGAAATTCACTGAGTTTTGTGGTTCTACTAATGGACAAGACATAAAGGCTTGGTTAAAAAACATGGAAATGTGTTTCTCCCTAAGGGATTACACATCTAGACTGAAGGTATGTATGGGTATCTTCCAACTGGAGGGAAGTGCCTTACTGTGGTGGTAGACACTTCTACCATAGTTGGGGATGGACATATATGAGATTTCATGGGAAATTTTTGAGGAGAGTTTTCGAGAACACTTTTGTCTGAAGAATTCATTGAGAAAAATTAAACGAATTCAACTCCTTACGAAAGAGAGGAAGATCAGTGCCCAAGTATGAGGCCATATTTATGGAATTGTTGAGATATTCCTTGCACCTAAACACTAAAAAATTGCAGGTTTGTACATTTATTTTTGCTATGAACTACAAAATTAGGGAAAGGGTGAGGATCCTAATGCCTCGAACCTTGCATGAGGTATTTTATTTTACAAATCAAAGATTCATTATTTAGGACATATTATCTCAGGAGAAGGAATTGTAGATGATCCAGAAAATATCGAAGCAATCATGGAATGGATGACACCAACAAATGTACATGAAGTATGTACATTAGAAGAAATTTAGTTGAAAAATGCACCCCAAAACCCTAATACCAATTCCATGTCACACTATATTAACCAATAAAAATGCTTTAAAATTCAAAAGAGGTGCATGTCTTAGGAATTTTTTTATTATATAATTTGGAGATAGGAGGATTTTTTTAATAATATAATTTGTCTATCCTAAGTGAGATGTAAACTATTGTGGATATTACATTGGAATAGTTCATCACAATAGATCTAATAAAATACTAAAAATATTTACTATTAAGGTTATTTTTCCTTTAGATCTCCATAATATTTAGTTATTGATTTTCTTCTTATGCATGAAATAGATAAAATGTGGAAAATAGAGAATAGTAAAATATGATCACACAACCCACAAATAAACAAGAGATATGACCTGAGAAAGCCAATACATGAGAAAACCAAACTAGAAGGTGAGGCTTCTCTACTCTCTATTTTCTATTGTATAGAAAATGATGCAAGTACAAAGAAATAGGCACTCTCTATGGAGTTTTCTTTGACCTAAGGCCTGTATGGATGTTAAAGAATCTTTCCCTCTGTTATGCTCACAGAATACTAGTCTCATATGTTCTTCTCAACTATGGAACAAGAGACAATGCAAAATAATGGAACCCCTTGTTAGGATATTTATACACTTGGGAGTTAGTTAAGATCAAATTGGTCTAATGTGTCATTAGATAAAAGTGTGTTTCTTTAGTATGCATTTGTAGTTAGGAAATTCGACGGTCACGATATGTTTCCAACATAGAGTGATCTGATAGTTCATATTCTCCTCAATCTTAACAACTACATTGATCCATGGCTTAGCACCCGATTGGTCCATGGTATCTATTAAAGAGCACGGAGGGTCATTTTTTTATGATCGATTGTGATAAACTCTCTTGTAAATCTCTTTGTGATGTTTCTTTTACATTAATAAATTACCCACGTTGGTTGGGTTTGTGGATGTTTCCCCGTAGGGTTTTTACCACATGAAAAAATCGGTGTGTTGATATTTGATTTGGTTGTGTGAGTGGTTACTAAAGGTGTTCGTCCTCTGTTGGAATACCTGTGTTGTCAAACATGGTATCAAAGCTCATTTGAAGACTTGTTGTCATTGTAGATCGAGACCATGAATCCGTTTTTCCTCATCTATGTTTTCTTCCATTTCTATACATTTCTAGTATGATATGAATATTCCATTGCGTCTGGAGCTCTCATTTTAGTCAAGAAATTTTTTCGTTTCACTCGAAAAGGATTTTGTTTGCCCAAGATACGACCATTTTAGTCAGATCTAGAGGTATAAAGCCTGAATACACCCTTTTAAATTTTTGCAGAGTTATTATTTTGGTTTTTTATTTTTTATTTATGGGTTGCTACTCTTTTGGATCTGAATATGCCCTTTTCCCCGTGCCTTGTGTGATCTCGGCAAATAAAAAATAGAGAGAAATTTGCATTTTCCAGGTAAACTAACTGAGATCTAACCCTTGTTGTCGTCGAGAAGTGAACATTTTTTCTTGCGTGAAAAGAGTTTTTTATGAGCACACTCTCCAAAAAAAAATCAACCCTAATCCTCCTTCTAAACAATACAATATGTTTTGCACTAGATCACTTGGTTAAAAGTTACTCTCCTTAGTAAGAGGTCTTGAGTTCAAGTCTCTCTTTTGTTACCTTTTTTTTTAAGTTCATGCATTCATTGTAAAGTGCATTTCACTTAAGTTATAAAAGTGAATCACTATTAAACAACTTTAAATATTTTCTCTTAAGTTATTTTTGCATGCAACTGTTAAGCCCTAATATTGGCTCATTACCCCTTAATTGGGGCATATTAGATTAGTAATGCTACATTATTTATGTCGGCTTAGGCCATTAGTTGTAATTTAGATTAGTAATGTTATTTTAATTATGTCGGCTTTAAGCCATTATACCTCCTAGTCTCCTATATATACCAAGGAGACATTTTCATTTTGAATCATCTTGTACTTGAACA
>WSFP011473648.1:0-17324 GCA_009831015.1 Picea engelmannii
ATTCTGAAAGTATATTATTTTTAAAAAATGGACTATATATGGAAACATTTTCGCAGTATGAAGTTTTTCCCAAACATGAAAAAACTCAAAGTCAAAGTCAACATTTTGTACTGTTGATGTCAACATGACACATGGTGGATGACATTAGCATGATGTCTATAGGATGACGTGGAAGAACCAGAGTGTGACACATGTCAAGTAGATTTGGCATTTTTGGGTGCTAATGTTGCAGGTGAGTGGACTGTACAGAATGACATGTGGAAGTCTGCATGATGACATGGAAGCCAAAGGTGTCAACATATGGAAGTATAGATTGATAGGCTGGAAGTGTTGTGAATTCCTTCAGGCGTGACACATGGCAGATGTGCAGACTGTCCAGGCAGACTGGCAGGTAACTATGCAGTTGATTGGGTTGGTACGAGCTAGTGGTAGGGTGACACATGGCCCAATTGTTACACATTATTTTCATCACCCCTATGACCAATAATAATTTAAACCTATACTTTGTCTTTAGAAGGATTAGTAGCCCGAATTCATGAAGAAAGAATGGAGAAGAACTTTATCTAAGAGAAGAAGTTGTATTTTCCTTTGTAAAAACTCTATTAAGGAGGATTGTCGCACCCTGCCTAATGTTAGGGGTGCGAAGGTCCTATATAGTTGCATGTTGTACTAAAATTGTCCTACAAAGTCATTGCACATTGCTCAGTTATACGGGTGCAACAATTTTCATACGTGGGAAAAACGAACATATTCTTGATGCTTCTAGAAAGACAAGATTCTATGGTGAGGTGGCCTCCAATTGGTTTGGATCTACTTGATTTTTTGATTTAGTGGGATCATCCTAACATCCTCACCTTCTCCTCTTCATCTTATAAAAGGAGAGGATCTATCATGGAGAAAGTTCGATTGGATTGAGATTGTTAGCTTGGTTAGAATGGTTTTTAATTTTTCCTTGTCAAGATAGACTGTGAGTGACTTTCAGATCTACAATCACAGAATCCATGTATCAGAAGTGTGTGGGAAGTAAGGGACTGTTGGAAGGGACCTTACAACATCAAGACCTTGGTTGTAATCTCCCTTTCTATTATTTAATACAGATGCACTGTTCTTTCCTATATGAATCTTATTTGTCCATATTGTATAATTCCTTGATCACATACATAGTTTCATATCAAGTAGGGTCTATGATTCTTGTCTTTGTTGGCTTATGTTATTTTGCAAATATTTCTCCATAAGCCTCATGAAGGAGATTGTATTGCATTGGTGAAGTCAAATCTTTGGTATTTAAAAGGTATGTTCTAGATCCATTTCTCATTTGATAATTGAAATCTAAGGAAAGAGTAGTGTATTGTCTTGTTTTGTTCTAGTTTCGTAGTGAAACTAGGGAGATCAGTTTGTGTCCTCACTTACCGATTTGTTTAGCAACAAAATTGGTGACCATACTAGGGAACATATTGTTTTCCTATTTTGTCTTACTTTATTTCTTTGACTTCTTGGGTTCTATTTTCTGAGTCACTGGGAGATCCATATGAACTCTTTGACTATTAAACTTCACTGGAAAAATTTCATGCGTTTTATTTTTTCATTTTTTTCATTTAATCATCGTACCCTACATTGAGAGATAGTGCATCAATATAGGTTCGACACACACTACCTATTAGACATAGTGCAACATTGTCACACTAGACTCTTATTTGGCCCACGACGATCAGGGATCGTCGCACTATGTTAGTCTACAACCTGCGACGATTGTGGAAAAAATTCATTTTTGGTGGTTTTTCTTGCCCAAATCATAGATATGGTTTTGGGGTGATTTGTTGGGTTTGATTACAGTCTTCTTGAAATATTTGAATATGCTTTTGAGCCATCTTTGAAACAAAATTTGAATTTCTTGCTTTGCATTAGATTGGGGGAATCTTTGCATTTGAAGTAGAAAAATTGCATGGTTTTTGGCATTTTTAATCTTGAATTCATAATCATGTACACCAAGACACGATTCTTGGGGGGGAAAAGAATTGTGTATTGGCATACAGTCGCTTAGCTCATTTCTCAAAGTTCTTGATATTGATGAGTTTAATTAAATTTTGGGACATTGTGCATATGGGAATGATAAACATTTTCTCCTTCTCGTAATATAGCTTTCATCGAAGTGAAATATTTGCATTGTTTAGAGTCGGTCAAAACATCATTTAGTCCACACCATTTTCCTCTTGAAAAACAAAAACCTTAAAATAAAGCGTTTATAAAAATTGATTAGACAATTTTATATTTTCTGGTAGCAAACCTACATTAGATTATTTGTAGGGCTTTGGAATAGGTGTGAAAGATAATTTTTGAAAGCTGTAAAAAAACACAATATCTTGTGATAGGCAGAGTACAAATCCACTTTCTACATTTTGTCCTAGGAATCCCTTCTCACACAAGGGTCGAACCTGAGGTCGCATTGAGATTGGAAGAGTTACTCACCCTTCTTTTTTGGTATTGGTGTAGATATTACATGTATTATTGGGGGTCACTTGATAAGAAAATCATGTGGGGACCTTCTCAAGTTGATTTAGGGATTAGATACCCTTCCTTTTCACATGGATCAGACTGTCGATTGTTTCCCCAGGCATTATTTTTGTAATTGTTAACCTTAGTGGCCTATCTCTTTAGAGTCTTTACACAAGGTGACTGTGGAGGGGAAAGTCTTCACAGTACCTAGAATCAACGTTAGCCAAACTCACTCGGGATCCTTGGAGGGTATACCCACATTTATGTGTGGGAGCTTACACCAGGGTGTAAGTCCATTAAGCAGGTCATCAATGTAACTTTTCCACCCACTCTATCTCATCCCCTTATTACATTGTTCCTGTGACGTTGGATTTCTTCACCAACTAGTGCATTCATTATAAGAAGGTTTTGTTTGCTTGTTTTCTTCCTATATTTTTAGCATGTGTTGTTTGTTTTCCCTAGTAGACTCTAGGTTGGATTTTTTATTTAATGGCGTCAATTCCCAGAATGAAAAATGAAGGAAGCCCTTTTCTAGGGGAACCTTTTGTTTTTCCTTGTTACGAAAACATTGGTCCTCATCACATCGCTACTTTGAGCCTTCCAGGTCTCACAATTGGATTACCGGTATGATTTTTTTCCACTCAGGTAATCCCAAATGGATCTAGTGCTTCGGTTGTAATCACTCCACCCAGAGAACATCAACCTCATGTTGATCCTTCACCTTCTTCACCAATAAGAGCTTCTTCACCTTATTCAATTGCAAGGTCTTATTCCGCATCTTATTCATCGAATGAAAGCTCTGGAGATAGTAACCTGGTGAATAAGAAGAAGAATAAAAGGAGGATTAAGAAGAAGAAAAATAAACAAGATTCCAAAATTCCAACCACTGCCAGACATGTTAGAAAACCACCAGTTATTGATAATCATGTTGGGAGTGTTGATGATACCAAGATCACCCAAACAACTCGTAAGCCCAAGTACCCTTGTAGGATTTGTAAGGGTAGCCATCTTCTTAAGGATTTCCCTAGTCTATCCAAGGTTATAGAAGCACGGTCTACACACTGTCACCAACCCATGTCGTCAACCTCTGAACAAAATGTTTATGACCTCTCGTCAACTAGTCAAGATAGTGTTGGGAAGAACAAAAGTAGAGTCAAGTTCCCATGTATGTTATCTAGAGGGAGTCATCAAACTCACCTTTTCCCTCATATGGATGAAGCCTCGAAATTAATCGAAGACATGACTGGTTCCAAGACTCAACTTTCAGCTGCTTACCGTAAGATTTCTCTCGACCCACCTGTAGTTTATGGAATGATCAATCTGGTCCGTTCGTCAGTTAGGCTCATTGATCATTTGGTCAATCTGGTCAGATACTTAGTTGAACTAGATGACAAAGTGGTCGATCTGATCCCATATTTGCTCAAACCCACTCTCTTGTTAGAGAGTGCAACCCAAGAGGTCGATCCATTTCCACCTGTCGAACCCATTCTCCCCTTAGAGAATGAAACTAAATTGGTTGATCTGATCTCGTCATTGGTCGATCCTACTCTCCCACTAGAGATTAAACCCGATACTACCCACTTTTTTCTCGTTGATACAAAATCTACCATGTTGGGGGGTATTGCTCCTTGTCCCGTGGAACCCCCTCCAAGTAATGAGGCCATCCTTTTTTATTGGGTTGCGCTAACTATACCTTGCCTTCCCTCTCACATTCCTTTCAATATTAGAATATAGGTTTTATGTTCCTCAGACATTGATAGAAGAAGGTTCGTCCATTAGTATTTTTTCCTCTATTTCCTGGCAAGCTTTGGGTTATCCTCATCTTGTGCCAGTTACCCAAAATTTGTTAGCTTTCAACAGAAGAACCAGTCACCCTTTGGGGATCCTTCCTCAGTTTCCCATAACTTTGGGAGGGAAAACTATCTTTATTGATGTTATGGTAGTCGAAGATCCCTTGGATTTCGATTTACTCCTTGGGAAACATTATTTCTATTCCATGAAATCTATTGTGTCCACTCTTTTTCTTGTGATATATTTCCCTCACGATGGAATAATTATGACTATTGATCAACTTTTGTTCATTTACCCTGACTTGATTACCAACCCAATGACCTCCCTAAACAATTTGTATATGTACATGGTATCTCCCCCACCACAGTTCAATTATGTGGCATTGTCTCCCATGCCTTCAGTTGCTGATGTAGATGAGCCTCTCACTCTAATATCACTCCCTTATGACTTGGATCCAATAATTGACATGGTCATCTCTTCGGTAGGTCTATTAGAGCCTGATCTCCTTACCCCTATCGTGACCATCAGAATGAGTTCATTCCAAGGTGTGTTTCTTCCATCGAGTGAAGATATCTTGGATGCCATGACTGATTTTTCTCCCCTGACATGGTGTCCTTCTAGAGCATTGTCCTCTTGGAAGTTGTGATCAAGAAGAGATTTTTTAGCATGGTTTTCTGATTTCAAGCTCGTTAAAAAATGAAACCCATTGTGAGGATAGTTTCCACGTCTCTATAGCAACCTCATTACAAAATGAAACAACACTTATGAGGATAGTTTTTTCATCTATATGGAAACCTAGTTAAAAAATGAAATTGAGATTATGATCATATTTCCTATTTCTGTGTCAAGCTCACTAAAAAAATAAACAAAAGTCTGTGGATTGAACCTAGATTCTCAAGCATAGTTTTTATTCTCTGTGGAAATCACTTTAAAAAATTAAATAGATTTTTTCCCCCTCTGTGTTTGAGTCAAGTCCTTCATCTAGTATTTGAAGATTCATTTCATCCGCATATGTTTTTGGATGATACGAAGCTTGGGGGACAACGCTTTCAGCCTTTGGTCTTCATGTTGAAGTTAAGACACTAGTTTCTTAAGCTGGGGGCTAAGTACCAACCATCTCTGGATAATGCATTCAGAAGTCCAAGCATAGTTTTCTATGGTTCAAGCTTTTGTACAAATGAAATCACCTACCTCAAGCATAGTTTCCTCTATTTCAATCTTGTGTAAAAATGAAACCAGGTCCAAGCATAAGTTTGTTTAGTTTTTAAGCTTGTGTAAAAATAAAATCTATCCCAAGCATAGTTTTGTTTTGTCTTAAGCTTGTGTAAAAATGAAAACAATCCTGAGCTCAGTATTTGTTCTTTCTTTTGCTCGTAAATACCTGAGAATGTAACCAAATAAACGTTCATCACTTTTTCAGACTCGTAAAGGTTATATGAAAAAGGAACCCCTTGGAGTTCCCTTTAATCTCTTTTCACACTCTCTAAACATGAAAATATTGTCGAGTGATCTTGTTATTTTCACGCTCGTTAGAGTATTTGAAGAAAACGTATGTTGAGTGGTAGTTTATATCTTTTTCGGTCTCATTAGACTACTGTATGAAAAAGGACATTTTGGAGTTTCCTTTAAGTGTTTTTCAGACTCTCTAAATATGAAAAGACCACTGGTTTTTCTTTCTTTGGACTCATGAAACAAACATCGAAAGGCCCATATGGGACCGAACCACTCCTTCCTAGGGTTCATTAAACATACTCCGAGGGACTCATATGAAGGATGAGATTATAGTTCAAGCATATGTTATCCTCTTTAATCTTGCGTAAAAATAAAGAGGTACTCGCCAGAAATGGTGGGGGGGAAATTGGGAAATAAATGTATCTAAACCGGTATTCTATGAAAGATTCGATTTTGAACATGACACCCTTTCACTTGCTTTGTGTCTAGGTTGGAAAATTCACTTGTCTCTTGATCATACTCCTTTATAAGATTACATTTTGGTATGTGATCCTTGTTTTTGAGTCAGTGTTGCCAAGACAATTGTCGTGTCATCAATATGTTCAAAAAGAAGTTCAAACTGGAAATCCTTCTATTGTGTTAGCCATTTCTACAGTCCTTAATCCTTCTATTTCATCGACCATCCCTGAGTCAGTCCTGAATCACTTTTTACAGTGATCTACCTCAAATATTTTTACTCGTTTCATGTCATTGATGGGGGATACATTAAGGCCCTATCGTGACGAGTCTTTTCCTGTTGAATTCAACTCATTATCCAGGAATTATACTTAGAAAATAATTGGTACCTTAGATCTTGCATGACTCAATGGGAGGTTTCCTTTCTTTCGACAGTGGGTTTTCATTATTGACCCCTGATTGGGAGATTCCACCGAGTGTTCAACTTCAGCTCATTAATTTGCATTCATTGGATTGTACTAGAGTACCTTGAGAGTCATTGACATTAATGGTGATGTCCCTCTCACTTGTTAATGGTATTAATTAATGACCAATAATCAAGTGGTTTCTACCATGTTTGACTTTAGCACATGTATTCACATGGTTAGATTCGTACTATAGAATGGTGGAGATGAAGACCATGTATCTTTTTTGATAGATTCAGGTTGCATTGGAGTATATTTAGATTGTACTGTTGCATAGATCCACAGTGTATGTTTCATGGATATGTTCAAATTTGATTCTTTAACACATAGATCCACAATGTATTTTTGGTGGCCATGTTCATATTTGAGTCATATTGGCATGGATCCATAGTGTATGCTTGGTGGCCATGACTTGTACTACTTAACATGGATCTTTGCATGTCAGAATTTATTCTTTGAGTCATTTTTATTATGAGTATGGGAATTCCTACCTCAATGATGCTATATTATTGTACTGTATTTCCTTGTTTGTTGGCAGGTTTCTGACCAACGTGTTCCTTGTTCCCTACACACACTCGACAAAGTATTTCATCTCTCACTCTATTCTAACTTCATACTTTGGGGGGATCTTTGTTACACATTATTTTCATCACCCCTATGACCATTAATTATGTAAACATATCGTTTGTCTTTAGAAGGATTAGTGGCGTGAATTCCCGAAGAAATAATGGAGAAGAACTTTACCTAAGAGAAGAAGTTGTATTTTCCTTTGTAAAAACCCTATTAAGGAGGATTGTCGCACCCTATCTAATGTTAGGGGTGCGTTGATCCTAGATCATTGCATTTTTTACTAAAATTGGTCTAGGACATTGTCACACTCTTCTCATTTATAGGGGTGCGACGATTTTCGTATGTGGGAAAACCGAGCATCTTCTCGATGCTTCTAGAAGGAGAAGCTTATATGGTGAGGTGGCCTCTGATTGGTTTGGATCTTACTCACTTTTCTGATTTAGTGGGATCATATTAATATCCTCACCTTATCCTCTTCAGCTTATAAAGCGAGAGGAGCTCTCATGGAGAAAGTTGGATTGGATTGAGATTGGAAATTTGGCTTGAGATTGTTATCTTGGTTAGAGTGGTTTTTAGTTTTTCCTTGTCAAGATAGACTGTGAGTGACTTTCAGATATACAGTCACAAAATCCATGCATCAAAAGTGTGTGGGAAGCAAGGGACTGTTGGAAGGGACCTTACAACATCAAGGCTTTGGTTGTAATCTCTCTTTCTATTATTTAATATAGATGGACTTTTCTTTCCTATATGAATCTTATTTGTTCATATTGTATGATTACTTGATCACAAAAATAGTTTCATATCAAGCAGGCTCAGTTATTCTTGTCTTCATTGGCTTGTGTTCTTTTGTAGATATTTCTTCATAAGCCTCATGATGGAGATTGGATTGCATTGGCAAAGTTGGATCTTCGATATTTAAAAGGTATGTTCTAGATCCATTTCTCATTTGATAATTGAAATCTAAGGAGAGAGTAGTGTATTGTCTTGTTTTGTTCTAGTTTCATAGTGAAATTAGGAAGATCAATTTGTGTCTTCACTTACCGATTTGTCCAGTAATACCAATCACAAGGAATCCACGTGGCACCCCGGATCGGGCCAATAAGGCCTAGGTCAAAATTTGTTGCACCTCCATAGAATTTGAGCCTTTGAATTCCAGGAAAACAATGACTTAACCTCCCCGCACTGACCAGTAGGGCGCATTTGCTTCTTGTTAAAACATGTAGAAATTGTGTTATTTAAGTTAATACCATGCAGAGTTTGGGGCATAGTGCCCGGTCGGCAGGGCTACTCTCCTAGCATGGTGCTAAATAAAATGGATAAGGTTCATGTTATATTCCACATGGGGGATGTAAACTATGGTGTTGTTAAACCATTTAAATAGTGTGCCCGATATTTTTATGAAAAAATGGGTCGAAAACATTGTAATATGGTTATTTTTAACCATATTTAAAATTATAACCCATATTCGATCCATTTTTAATGGGATTTAAAGATAGATTTCATGCCACAAATAGGGTCTAGCTAGGATTTGATCCATGTGTTACACATCAAAATTACTCACTTCAATAGTGTCACAAGTGTCGTCATTACAAGTGTCGCAAGTGTCACATTTTGACCATAAGTGTCACAAGTGTCGCAAACATCATACTACCATATCACCTATGTTGTGTCTCTAATGACATCACATGGACACTTAAGACACCTTCAAAGACTGGTTTAAGGAAGAAAAATCATTTGATGAAGAGTACAAAGAATTTTCCATGAATAAAACCACTTAAAAATCAATTTTGAAGGCCAGTGCTCCGCTACACACTGTTAGGGAGTGCCAACGCTCCCCACCCTTCTTTGGGGAGTGTTCCAACACTTTGTGCACCCTTCTGAGGGAGAGATAGGATTTGTTTAAGGAAATTTTTGGAAACTCTCCCATACCCACTATCAGGGAGTTCCAACGCTCCCTACCCTTCTTTGGGGGAGTGCTGCAACACTCTGTGCCCCATTATGAGGGAGCACTAGGCTCTTTGAGGGAATATTTGACTATTGAGGAAAATCAGGGATAAATCTCCCTCATCTCTGGAGTTGGTTAGATTTGAATCTGAGATCAAGGATGGAGCTTAGGGAAGATACACAAATTATGGAGAAGGATCCTCAACCTATCCCAAGAATCTCTAAGGTGGTTGGGTCTCTCGAAGCTTATATAAGGAGGCCTTCTCATGGTGAAATAGATGGAGAAATTGATAAGAATCAAACTTATGATCTCATAAGGAAGATAATCAGTGAAGCATAGTCAGTCTATTGTGGATCATTTGAGCAAAGGGTTTGGACAAAGAGAGATTGGTGAAGTTGTTGCATCAACATCTATGGTTGTAAGAACTTTTCTTTGTTTTCATTAATATATATATATTATTGGCCTATTTCCTTCAAATTTGTGTATGTTTCATGAATTTTTTCTTTTTGATAGATCTATTTCAGACCTAATCATAATAGGAATAGGAAGCATGTTTTGTCGTTGTTGTTCCTTCGATTGCAAGACCTTTTGAAGAACTTGGAGATCAAGATCATCCTAGATCGAGCAAGGACAAATGTTATTAAATGTATTTATATCCCTCTCTTCTTATTCCTTGACTAGTTTATCCTCATTAGAAGGAATTTCAGTGACTAACGTTATCACCTTTCTATCTTGGTCTTAGGGGTCTAGTATCCAAGAGGAAATCCACTTGTCCACAGGGGGATTTTCCTGTAACAAAAAGTGGCGACTCTCGTGGGGAAGGAATCCTATTTGTATATTCTTGGTTTTTCCCTTCCCTTTTCCCACCTTTCATACCACTTTTACTATTTATTCATCATCCATTAGCCTTCTCCTACCTTCACTCGTAATCTTACCAATTGTCATGCATTCTGAGTGAATGTTTGCATGGTTTTTGGATTTTTTTTCTGAGTTTCTAGGAGGACCAATGCCCCCTGTAGGCCATACCAAATAGCTATCACTCCCCTATAGTGATTTAGGGAGCACTGCAGTACTTTGTACCCTTGAGACAAAGAGCGCTGGTCTCCTTTTTGGAGGATTTTTGCCTTTTTATGCTCAGATTTTCTTAGCTTGTTTTGTGGAAGTATTTACTCAGACTGTGTGATTGGTTTGTGAAGTTATTTAGGTTGATATTTAGTACTTATCACCCCTTATTTTCTTTATTGGATCTTGAAACGTTTTCCAAAATGTGAAATTTCCATTTCTAGCTGCTTGTTTTGTCGGAACAATTTGAGTGATTTCTCTTTCTCTATGTCTTTTCTTGGATTCTTTTCTGCATCTTCTTGTACTCAATGAATGTTTTTCAGTTGTTGAATCCTTGATTGAGTTCTTGTTAGGACAAGTTTCTACTTGTTTTATTTTAGTTCTCATTGCTTTGAGTGCATGGTTTGTTGGAAAACCTTTGTCGCTTTGTGTCTTTTGCATCTACACTTGACTCTATATTCTGATTGAATGTTTTGTAGCATTGAAGGATTTTAATATTATTTATTTATACATTAGAATCAAACAAAGACCATAATTTCATTCTTGTTTTTGGTAGTGAAACTATCTTTCATTCGAGGTAGCGAAATTGCATGATTTTTGGCATTTTGGGACATTTTACATCTGGAATGATAAATGTTTTCTCCTTCTCGTAATATAGATTTCATCGAAGTGAAATGATTGCATTCTCATTTCTTTGCATTGTTTAGAGTCAGTCAAAACACCATTTAGTCCACATTAATTTCCTCTTGAGTAAACAACAACCTTAAAATAAAGCACTAAACTAAACTTTATCAGAATTTTTTACATTTTCTATTAGCAAACCTACATTAGCTTAAGGTGTAGGGATTTGGAATAGGTTGAAAGGATAAATTTCAAAATTTGTCCAACAAACTTAGCATCTTTTGATAGGGATAGAAAATCCAATTCTCGTATTAGCTCATTGGGATCCCCGTCTCACACAGGGGTTACGCACGAGGTCGCGTTTAGGAGAGTTACAAATATTATCCCACCGTGGTTCAACCATTCATAGTAGTCAGATCGTATATTGGGAGTTCTTCTTGAGGCTCAACTGTCTTCATTTGATCTCGGTGCTTTGTGAATTCTGAATCCGTTTCGGGTCCTTTGGAGTTCTACCAGTCCACTTGTACTCAATTCTCTTGAAGTATTTTGGACTTGTTATCCTTCCCATATGTTTGGACTAGATTGTTGACTTTAACCGCCCAGGGGCAGACTGCGAGTTGGTGACCTTAGTAGCCATAATATTCAGGGTCTTACACAAGGTGACGGTGAAGGGAAGTCTCACTGCACCTCAAACAGAAGTTGGTCAAACTCACTCGGGTTCCTTTGAGGGTAAATCCACATTTACTGTGTGGAAACTTGAACCAAGGCATAAGTCTGTTAAGTAGGTCGCCAACGTAACTGATCCACCCACTCTCTCCCCACCCCTTCCTATATTGATCTTGTGACGTTGGATTTCATCACAAACTAGTGGTTTCATTGTGGGAAGTTTTTCCTTATTGTTTTCTTCTTAGATTCATAGCATGTGTTGTTTGTTTTACTTAGTGGAACTTAGGTGGAGTCAGTGTTAATGGCATCAACTACTGCGAGTCCCAATGGAGGAACCCCTTGTCCTAGGTAACCTTGCACCTTTCCTTCTTTTGGAAACATGGGTCCTCCATACATTTCCACACTGCGTCTTTCGGGACTCACCATCAGATTACCGGTTTGGTTTTTCCCCACTCTGTTGATATGAAATATTCCCAGTGCTTTAGCTACACCAAATGTTTCAGATGTATGTACACCACCCACACATCAACCTCATGTCAACTTTTCACCTTCTTCACCCATTAAATCTCTGTCCCTTTCTCTTTCTTACCCTAGTGAAAGATCTAAATAAAGTAGCCAGGTTGATGGGAAGAAGAAGAAATGGAAAGAGAAGAAGAATAAGAACCCAAAAAGTACCAATCCTCCAACCATATCAGATGTTGTATCCAAGGAAGAAACTACTATTAATCTTACTGGAATTGTTGATGAGGTCAACAACATTAAAATGAAGAATCTGAAACCCAAATTCCCTTGCAGTCTTTGTATGGGTGACCACTTTCTAAGGGATTTCCCTAGTCTTCCCAAGGTATTAGAAATGTGGTCCTCCACATCATCGGCCTCTACAAGACATGATGGTGACACCCCGTCAACTAGTGACATTAAGGTTGGTAAGAAGAAGACAACTATCAAATTTCCTTGTATGTTATGTGAAGGTGATCATTATTCTCACCTTTGTCCTCGTATGGTCGAGGCTTGTTCTCTTTTGGAAAATATTCAACTCCCAACTGGTTATCGTAAGATTTCCCCCAACCCATCATTAGTTGATGGAATGGTCAATCTAGTTCCATCCCCAGTCAGTTCGGTTGATCAAGTGGTCAATCTAGTTTCATCCTTGGTTGAACCACTAACCAAAGTAGTTGATCTAGTACCATCATTGAATAGCCCCACTTTTCATCTAAAAAGTGAAACCCAAGTAATTGATCCAGTCCTGTCATTAGTAAGTCCCACCCTTCATATGAAGAGTGCCAACGTGGTCAATCCCACTCCTCCTCTGACAAGTGATAAGGTGGTTTCTTTGGTCCCTTCATCGGTCAGTCTGGTTGATCATTTCGTCAATCTGGTCACGTCCTTAGTTGAACCAGTTGACAAAGTGGTTGATTCGATCCCATCTTTGGTTGATCCCTCTCTCCTGCCAGAGAGTGCAACCTAAGTGGTCGATCCATTTCCACCTGTCGACCCCATTCTCCCCTTGGGGAATGAAACCCAAGTGGTTGATTTGATGTCGTTATCAATCCATCCTACTCTCCCTGTAGATGGTAAACCCGATACTGCCCACATTTTTCTCATTGATACAGAATCTACCATGCTGGGGGGACTTCCTCCTTCTCTCGTGAAACCCCCTCCAAGTAATGAGGACATCCTTTTTTATTGGGGTGTGCTAACTAGACCTCGTCTTCCCTCTCACATTCCTTTCAATATTACAGTATAGGTTTGTGGTCGAGACGTTCCTCATGCGCTGATAGATGAAGGTTCATCTATTAGTATTTTGTCCTCTATTTCTTGGAAAGCTTTGGGTTATCCTCAGCTTGTGCTGGTTACCTAGACTTTGTTTTCTTTTAACAAAAGAACCAATCACCCTTTAGGGATCCTTCCTCGTTTTCCTGTAACTTTGGGAGGGAAAATAGTCTTTATTGTTGTTATGGTAGTCCAGGACCCCTTGGATTTCGATTTACTCCTTGGGTGATATTATGTCTATGTCATGAAAGATATTGTGTCCACTCTTTTTCATGTCATATATTTCTCACACGATGAAAGAATGGTGACTATTGATCAACTTTCGTTCATTGGCCCTGACTTGACCATCAACCCAATGACCTCCTTAAGCGGGTCTTATATGCAATCAGTATCACCCATGCCACAGGTCAATTATGTGGCGTTGTCTCCCATGACTTAAACTTTCAATGAATTTGATCTGATAGTTGACATGGTGATCTCTTCGGTAGGGCTATTGGAGCCTGATCTCCTTACCCCTGACGCGACCCTCGACATGTGTTCCTTCTAGAGAATTTTTCTTACATCTAGTGAATATCTCTTGGAAGCCATGAATGAGTTTTGTCCCTTGATATGGTTTCCTTCCAAATAATTATCCTATTGAAACCATGATCAAGACGAGTCTATGAGCATATTTTTTTCTCCCTATAGAAAGATCGTTAAAAAATGAAACAAAAATCTGTGGATTCAACCCAGAGCCTTGAGAATAGTTCTTTTCCTGTGTCAAGCTTGTTAAAAAATGAAATAGTCACCTCTCTTGTCAGGTCAAGTCTTTTGCTAGATCTCATAGATGTCGAGTTGATTCTTTCATTAGGTCTCGTATTTGAACCTTCATTTCATTCACCTAAATCCTTTTAGAGAGTCGCCAATTTTTGTTACAGGAAAATCCCCCAGCTTGGGAGGGGGCGCATGTCTCCAGCTTTTGATTATCATTTTCGAGTTAAGCCACTAGCTTTCAAGCTGGGGCCAGATTACCGAGATTAGTATTTTTTCTTTCTCGTGCTCGTAAAAACATGAGAATGTAACTGAGCAACCTTTTATCTCTTTTTCAGTCTCGCATGAACATACGAAAAAAGGAATCCCCTAGAGTCTTATTTAATCTCTTTTCAGACTCTCTAAACGTGAAATGATTGCTAAGTGATATTGCTTCCTTTCACACTTGTTAAAAGGTATGAAAGGGTGTCTTTTGAGTGGTATTTTATCTCTTTTTTGGCCTCGCAAGACTAAAATTACCAAAAAGGACAACAATGGAGTCGTCAATTTATGTTATAGGAAAATCCCCCTACAAACAAGTGGATTTCCTCTTAGATACTAGACCCCTAATACCAAGACAGAAAGGTGATGACGTTGGTCACTGACATTCCTTCTAATGAGGATACACTGGTCAAGGAATAATAAGAGAGGGATATAAATACCTTTAATAACATTTTTCCTTGGTCAATCTAGGATGATCTTGATCTCCAAGTTATTTAGAAAGTCTTGCAATTGAAGGGACACCAACGATAAAACATACTTCCTATTCCTATTATGATTAGATATGAAACAGATCTATCAAAAAGAACAAATTCATGACACATACATGAATTTGAAGGAAATAGGTCAAGTACATATATATATTAATGAAAACAAAGAAAAGTTCTTACAACCATAGATGTAGATGCAACAGTTGCACCAAGATCTCTTTGTCCAGACCCTTTGCTCAAATGATCCACAAAAGAATGACTATGCTTCACTGATTATCTTCCTTATGAAATCATGAGTTTGATTCTTCTCAATTTCTCCATCTATTTCACCATGAGAAGGCCTCCTTATATAATCTTGGAGAGACCCAACCACCTTAGAGATTATTGGGATAGGTTGAGGATCCTTCTCCATCAGTTGTGGATCTTCCCTAAGATCCAACCTTGACCTCATATTCAAATCTAACCAACTTCATAGATGAGGGGGATTTATCCCTGATTTTCCTAAATATTCAAATATTCCCTCAAAGAACCCAACAATCCCAGAGAATGGGGCATAGAGTGTTGCAACGCTCCCCCAAAGAAGGGTAGCGAGCATTGGCACTCCCTGAAAGTGGGTAGGGGAGCGCTTTTTGGTGTCTAAATATGTCCTAAAAACAACCTTAGCTTAACATTAATTTATCAACCCGAAGGTTCATCTTTTATCTCAAGAATATCAGCAAAGTCTATGCAGGTAGCTTAAAATCGTGTATCTAAACCAAATCTGAGCTCATCAACAATAAAGTTCCTCAAATGTTCACCAAATATTCTAAGAACTAAATGGAATTGAAATCTGATTACTAAGATGCTGTGAAATGGAAGGGAACTAATGAATCTATTGAATTCACTTAACTAGAAAGAAGTAATTGAATCTAACTAAGGACTTGCAAAATTAACTATCAATTATGAATTCTGATTACTGGAAAGGAAATGCCAAATTACTCTATCTACGGAAAGAAACAACAATTATAATCTAATCGGAAGGGACAACTAATGTAACTTTGCCGAAAGGAACAAGTATTGTAACTTTAACCGAAAGGAACAACTATTGTAACTTGAAAAGAACAACAATCATAAATCTAAGGATAAGGAGCAACGCAGATGAAAATGTGAGAAACTGTCAAGCAATAACTTCAGAAATGGAAATTATAACAACAATCATTAATAACTAACGAAAATTTATGTCTTCTATACATAAAAAATCATAAAATCATTAACACACTCATGCATTTATCCTTGGCTATTGTAAAAGAGATCTGAATCACAAAATGGAGATCAAACTTCGAACTGATACAATTACAGAGCGAGACAGTAGCTCCTTCAGACTGGGTCCTCGGTCTTCAGAGGTACTTCTACAAGAAACTCAGAGCACAGAAATGATAAAAACACTCAAAACTTTCATTGATTCCATGGCTGGTAAAACATTTACAAAAACTACTTGTGCAGAACAATTCTGAATTTAATTACCTGAATGTGTTTTTTCCTCTGCTTTTCTGGATCTATTACCCACTTATATATTACAATAGTTTGGGTAAATCAAGCTATCCTAAGAATCTAAAGATCCTCACGATTTCTTTACTATTATAAAATTATAATATAGCAAATGCATTATCTTCAAACTACTTTGCGCCTAAAAAGTCTTCGACCTCCAATAGCTTGCGCATAGCCAAAATCTCTTTGGTTATCTTTGGCAGTTATTTGTCCAATTCTGCAACAAAATCAAACCATTCCAATCATAATTTAGGATCTGTTTAATAAAAATTTAATAACAACCCTAAGATACATATTAATCATATTCTTTCCTATCTATCCCTAACTATCTAAACAATCAATCAAAATCATATCATGAACTGTGGGAAAAAGGAAGATATTTATACGTTTTTTGTAACCCAACATACCCCCGAGCTTACCTTCTTGCATGTCCTCATGCAAGCTAGAGTCTTTCATGTAAACTAGTTATACTGTAGGGAGGAAAAGTTGGTTCACCAGGTCTCCTGAAACCATGGCTTCTTTTGATTTCGTCAAAAGAGACATCCTGTCTCTTTTTATTAATTTGAAAATCCTTCTGGTAAACTTCTGTAGGAAACCAGAGGAGAGGGGGGTTATACTTGCATCCCATCCAAGTAGGTCCTTCCTCCTGGAGTAGTCTAGCATATATTTCTACTCTGAAGGTTGCTGCAGAGAAATTTCTATATCCAAAGGGGTCTCTACTTTTAACCTCATCAGAGGATACATCCCATCTTAGCTTGGAAGCAGTAAAAGCTTCTTCCTTGAATTCTCCAAAATATGTGATACCTGAGTGGATGACATGTAAATGGATAGGAGCCAATGAGTCCACAACCCCTGCCCCTTTCATGAAGGTCTTGTGTCACATGATGGCTGGGAAGGATTTTGGAGGCTCTCCTCTAATCCAAAGATCTAAACCATTTTCTCTATTTATGAACATTTTGTGAGCCTTACCCCATCTGACCTAGTTCCTAGTAAAGGACAGGAATG
>WSFP011473654.1:0-17324 GCA_009831015.1 Picea engelmannii
ATTCTGAAAGTATATTATTTTTAAAAAATGGACTATATATGGAAACATTTTCGCAGTATGAAGTTTTTCCCAAACATGAAAAAACTCAAAGTCAAAGTCAACATTTTGTACTGTTGATGTCAACATGACACATGGTGGATGACATTAGCATGATGTCTATAGGATGACGTGGAAGAACCAGAGTGTGACACATGTCAAGTAGATTTGGCATTTTTGGGTGCTAATGTTGCAGGTGAGTGGACTGTACAGAATGACATGTGGAAGTCTGCATGATGACATGGAAGCCAAAGGTGTCAACATATGGAAGTATAGATTGATAGGCTGGAAGTGTTGTGAATTCCTTCAGGCGTGACACATGGCAGATGTGCAGACTGTCCAGGCAGACTGGCAGGTAACTATGCAGTTGATTGGGTTGGTACGAGCTAGTGGTAGGGTGACACATGGCCCAATTGTTACACATTATTTTCATCACCCCTATGACCAATAATAATTTAAACCTATACTTTGTCTTTAGAAGGATTAGTAGCCCGAATTCATGAAGAAAGAATGGAGAAGAACTTTATCTAAGAGAAGAAGTTGTATTTTCCTTTGTAAAAACTCTATTAAGGAGGATTGTCGCACCCTGCCTAATGTTAGGGGTGCGAAGGTCCTATATAGTTGCATGTTGTACTAAAATTGTCCTACAAAGTCATTGCACATTGCTCAGTTATACGGGTGCAACAATTTTCATACGTGGGAAAAACGAACATATTCTTGATGCTTCTAGAAAGACAAGATTCTATGGTGAGGTGGCCTCCAATTGGTTTGGATCTACTTGATTTTTTGATTTAGTGGGATCATCCTAACATCCTCACCTTCTCCTCTTCATCTTATAAAAGGAGAGGATCTATCATGGAGAAAGTTCGATTGGATTGAGATTGTTAGCTTGGTTAGAATGGTTTTTAATTTTTCCTTGTCAAGATAGACTGTGAGTGACTTTCAGATCTACAATCACAGAATCCATGTATCAGAAGTGTGTGGGAAGTAAGGGACTGTTGGAAGGGACCTTACAACATCAAGACCTTGGTTGTAATCTCCCTTTCTATTATTTAATACAGATGCACTGTTCTTTCCTATATGAATCTTATTTGTCCATATTGTATAATTCCTTGATCACATACATAGTTTCATATCAAGTAGGGTCTATGATTCTTGTCTTTGTTGGCTTATGTTATTTTGCAAATATTTCTCCATAAGCCTCATGAAGGAGATTGTATTGCATTGGTGAAGTCAAATCTTTGGTATTTAAAAGGTATGTTCTAGATCCATTTCTCATTTGATAATTGAAATCTAAGGAAAGAGTAGTGTATTGTCTTGTTTTGTTCTAGTTTCGTAGTGAAACTAGGGAGATCAGTTTGTGTCCTCACTTACCGATTTGTTTAGCAACAAAATTGGTGACCATACTAGGGAACATATTGTTTTCCTATTTTGTCTTACTTTATTTCTTTGACTTCTTGGGTTCTATTTTCTGAGTCACTGGGAGATCCATATGAACTCTTTGACTATTAAACTTCACTGGAAAAATTTCATGCGTTTTATTTTTTCATTTTTTTCATTTAATCATCGTACCCTACATTGAGAGATAGTGCATCAATATAGGTTCGACACACACTACCTATTAGACATAGTGCAACATTGTCACACTAGACTCTTATTTGGCCCACGACGATCAGGGATCGTCGCACTATGTTAGTCTACAACCTGCGACGATTGTGGAAAAAATTCATTTTTGGTGGTTTTTCTTGCCCAAATCATAGATATGGTTTTGGGGTGATTTGTTGGGTTTGATTACAGTCTTCTTGAAATATTTGAATATGCTTTTGAGCCATCTTTGAAACAAAATTTGAATTTCTTGCTTTGCATTAGATTGGGGGAATCTTTGCATTTGAAGTAGAAAAATTGCATGGTTTTTGGCATTTTTAATCTTGAATTCATAATCATGTACACCAAGACACGATTCTTGGGGGGGAAAAGAATTGTGTATTGGCATACAGTCGCTTAGCTCATTTCTCAAAGTTCTTGATATTGATGAGTTTAATTAAATTTTGGGACATTGTGCATATGGGAATGATAAACATTTTCTCCTTCTCGTAATATAGCTTTCATCGAAGTGAAATATTTGCATTGTTTAGAGTCGGTCAAAACATCATTTAGTCCACACCATTTTCCTCTTGAAAAACAAAAACCTTAAAATAAAGCGTTTATAAAAATTGATTAGACAATTTTATATTTTCTGGTAGCAAACCTACATTAGATTATTTGTAGGGCTTTGGAATAGGTGTGAAAGATAATTTTTGAAAGCTGTAAAAAAACACAATATCTTGTGATAGGCAGAGTACAAATCCACTTTCTACATTTTGTCCTAGGAATCCCTTCTCACACAAGGGTCGAACCTGAGGTCGCATTGAGATTGGAAGAGTTACTCACCCTTCTTTTTTGGTATTGGTGTAGATATTACATGTATTATTGGGGGTCACTTGATAAGAAAATCATGTGGGGACCTTCTCAAGTTGATTTAGGGATTAGATACCCTTCCTTTTCACATGGATCAGACTGTCGATTGTTTCCCCAGGCATTATTTTTGTAATTGTTAACCTTAGTGGCCTATCTCTTTAGAGTCTTTACACAAGGTGACTGTGGAGGGGAAAGTCTTCACAGTACCTAGAATCAACGTTAGCCAAACTCACTCGGGATCCTTGGAGGGTATACCCACATTTATGTGTGGGAGCTTACACCAGGGTGTAAGTCCATTAAGCAGGTCATCAATGTAACTTTTCCACCCACTCTATCTCATCCCCTTATTACATTGTTCCTGTGACGTTGGATTTCTTCACCAACTAGTGCATTCATTATAAGAAGGTTTTGTTTGCTTGTTTTCTTCCTATATTTTTAGCATGTGTTGTTTGTTTTCCCTAGTAGACTCTAGGTTGGATTTTTTATTTAATGGCGTCAATTCCCAGAATGAAAAATGAAGGAAGCCCTTTTCTAGGGGAACCTTTTGTTTTTCCTTGTTACGAAAACATTGGTCCTCATCACATCGCTACTTTGAGCCTTCCAGGTCTCACAATTGGATTACCGGTATGATTTTTTTCCACTCAGGTAATCCCAAATGGATCTAGTGCTTCGGTTGTAATCACTCCACCCAGAGAACATCAACCTCATGTTGATCCTTCACCTTCTTCACCAATAAGAGCTTCTTCACCTTATTCAATTGCAAGGTCTTATTCCGCATCTTATTCATCGAATGAAAGCTCTGGAGATAGTAACCTGGTGAATAAGAAGAAGAATAAAAGGAGGATTAAGAAGAAGAAAAATAAACAAGATTCCAAAATTCCAACCACTGCCAGACATGTTAGAAAACCACCAGTTATTGATAATCATGTTGGGAGTGTTGATGATACCAAGATCACCCAAACAACTCGTAAGCCCAAGTACCCTTGTAGGATTTGTAAGGGTAGCCATCTTCTTAAGGATTTCCCTAGTCTATCCAAGGTTATAGAAGCACGGTCTACACACTGTCACCAACCCATGTCGTCAACCTCTGAACAAAATGTTTATGACCTCTCGTCAACTAGTCAAGATAGTGTTGGGAAGAACAAAAGTAGAGTCAAGTTCCCATGTATGTTATCTAGAGGGAGTCATCAAACCCACCTTTTCCCTCTTATGGATGAAGCCTCGAAATTAATCGAAGACATGACTGGTTCCAAGACTCAACTTTCAGCTGCTTACCATAAGATTTCTCTCGACCCACCTGTAGTTGATGGAATGATCAATCTAGTCCATTCGTCAGTTAGGCTCATTGATCATTTGGTCAATCTGGTCAGATACTTAGTTGAACTAGATGACAAAGTGGTCGATCTGATCCCATATTTGGTCAAACCCACTCTCTTGTTAGAGAGTGCAACCCAAGAGGTCGATCCATTTCCACCTGTCGAACCCATTCTCCCCTTAGAGAATGAAACTAAATTGGTTGATCTGATCTCGTCATTGGTCGATCCTACTCTCCCACTAGAGAGTAAACCCAATACTACCCACTTTTTTCTCGTTGATACAAAATCTACCATGTTGGGGGGTATTGCTCCTTGTCCCGTGGAACCCCCTCCAAGTAATGAGGCCATCCTTTTTTATTGGGTTGCGCTAACTAGACCTTGCCTTCCCTCTCACATTCCTTTCAATATTAGAATATAGGTTTTATGTTCCTCAGACATTGATAGAAGAAGGTTCGTCCATTAGTATTTTTTCCTCTATTTCCTGGCAAGCTATGGGTTATCCTCATCTTGTGCCAGTTACCCAAAATTTGTTATCTTTCAACAGAAGAACCAGTCACCCTTTGGGGATCCTTCCTCAGTTTCCCGTAACTTTGGGAGGGAAAACTATCTTTATTGATGTTATGGTAGTCGAAGATCCCTTGGATTTCGATTTACTCCTTGGGCGACATTATTTCTATTCCATGAAATCTATTGTGTCCACTCTTTTTCTTGTGATATATTTCCCTCACGATGGAATAATTATGACTATTGATCAACTTTTGTTCATTTACCCTGACTTGATTACCAACCCAATGACCTCCCTAAACAATTTGTATATGTACATGGTATCTCCCCCACCACAGTTCAATTATGTGGCATTGTCTCCCATGCCTTCAGTTGCTGATGTAGATGAGCCTCTCACTCTAATATCACTCCCTTATGACTTGGATCCAATAATTGACATGGTCATCTCTTCGGTAGGTCTATTAGAGCCTGATCTCCTTACCCCTATCGTGACCATCAGAATGAGTTCATTCCAAGGTGTGTTTCTTCCATCGAGTGAAGATATCTTGGATGCCATGACTGATTTTTCTCCCCTGACATGGTGTCCTTCTAGAGCATTGTCCTCTTGGAAGTTGTGATCAAGAAGAGATTTTTTAGCATGGTTTTCTGATTTCAAGCTCGTTAAAAAATGAAACCCATTGTGAGGATAGTTTCCACGTCTCTATAGCAACCTCATTACAAAATGAAACAACACTTATGAGGATAGTTTTTTCATCTATATGGAAACCTAGTTAAAAAATGAAATTGAGATTATGATCATATTTCCTATTTCTGTGTCAAGCTCACTAAAAAAATAAACAAAAGTCTGTGGATTGAACCTAGATTCTCAAGCATAGTTTTTATTCTCTGTGGAAATCACTTTAAAAAATTAAATAGATTTTTTCCCCCTCTGTGTTTGAGTCAAGTCCTTCATCTAGTATTTGAAGATTCATTTCATCCGCATATGTTTTTGGATGATACGAAGCTTGGGGGACAACGCTTTCAGCCTTTGGTCTTCATGTTGAAGTTAAGACACTAGTTTCTTAAGCTGGGGGCTAAGTACCAACCATCTCTGGATAATGCATTCAGAAGTCCAAGCATAGTTTTCTATGGTTCAAGCTTTTGTACAAATGAAATCACCTACCTCAAGCATAGTTTCCTCTATTTCAATCTTGTGTAAAAATGAAACCAGGTCCAAGCATAAGTTTGTTTAGTTTTTAAGCTTGTGTAAAAATAAAATCTATCCCAAGCATAGTTTTGTTTTGTCTTAAGCTTGTGTAAAAATGAAAACAATCCTGAGCTCAGTATTTGTTCTTTCTTTTGCTCGTAAATACCTGAGAATGTAACCAAATAAACGTTCATCACTTTTTCAGACTCGTAAAGGTTATATGAAAAAGGAACCCCTTGGAGTTCCCTTTAATCTCTTTTCACACTCTCTAAACATGAAAATATTGTCGAGTGATCTTGTTATTTTCACGCTCGTTAGAGTATTTGAAGAAAACGTATGTTGAGTGGTAGTTTATATCTTTTTCGGTCTCATTAGACTACTGTATGAAAAAGGACATTTTGGAGTTTCCTTTAAGTGTTTTTCAGACTCTCTAAATATGAAAAGACCACTGGTTTTTCTTTCTTTGGACTCATGAAACAAACATCGAAAGGCCCATATGGGACCGAACCACTCCTTCCTAGGGTTCATTAAACATACTCCGAGGGACTCATATGAAGGATGAGATTATAGTTCAAGCATATGTTATCCTCTTTAATCTTGCGTAAAAATAAAGAGGTACTCGCCAGAAATGGTGGGGGGGAAATTGGGAAATAAATGTATCTAAACCGGTATTCTATGAAAGATTCGATTTTGAACATGACACCCTTTCACTTGCTTTGTGTCTAGGTTGGAAAATTCACTTGTCTCTTGATCATACTCCTTTATAAGATTACATTTTGGTATGTGATCCTTGTTTTTGAGTCAGTGTTGCCAAGACAATTGTCGTGTCATCAATATGTTCAAAAAGAAGTTCAAACTGGAAATCCTTCTATTGTGTTAGCCATTTCTACAGTCCTTAATCCTTCTATTTCATCGACCATCCCTGAGTCAGTCCTGAATCACTTTTTACAGTGATCTACCTCAAATATTTTTACTCGTTTCATGTCATTGATGGGGGATACATTAAGGCCCTATCGTGACGAGTCTTTTCCTGTTGAATTCAACTCATTATCCAGGAATTATACTTAGAAAATAATTGGTACCTTAGATCTTGCATGACTCAATGGGAGGTTTCCTTTCTTTCGACAGTGGGTTTTCATTATTGACCCCTGATTGGGAGATTCCACCGAGTGTTCAACTTCAGCTCATTAATTTGCATTCATTGGATTGTACTAGAGTACCTTGAGAGTCATTGACATTAATGGTGATGTCCCTCTCACTTGTTAATGGTATTAATTAATGACCAATAATCAAGTGGTTTCTACCATGTTTGACTTTAGCACATGTATTCACATGGTTAGATTCGTACTATAGAATGGTGGAGATGAAGACCATGTATCTTTTTTGATAGATTCAGGTTGCATTGGAGTATATTTAGATTGTACTGTTGCATAGATCCACAGTGTATGTTTCATGGATATGTTCAAATTTGATTCTTTAACACATAGATCCACAATGTATTTTTGGTGGCCATGTTCATATTTGAGTCATATTGGCATGGATCCATAGTGTATGCTTGGTGGCCATGACTTGTACTACTTAACATGGATCTTTGCATGTCAGAATTTATTCTTTGAGTCATTTTTATTATGAGTATGGGAATTCCTACCTCAATGATGCTATATTATTGTACTGTATTTCCTTGTTTGTTGGCAGGTTTCTGACCAACGTGTTCCTTGTTCCCTACACACACTCGACAAAGTATTTCATCTCTCACTCTATTCTAACTTCATACTTTGGGGGGATCTTTGTTACACATTATTTTCATCACCCCTATGACCATTAATTATGTAAACATATCGTTTGTCTTTAGAAGGATTAGTGGCGTGAATTCCCGAAGAAATAATGGAGAAGAACTTTACCTAAGAGAAGAAGTTGTATTTTCCTTTGTAAAAACCCTATTAAGGAGGATTGTCGCACCCTATCTAATGTTAGGGGTGCGTTGATCCTAGATCATTGCATTTTTTACTAAAATTGGTCTAGGACATTGTCACACTCTTCTCATTTATAGGGGTGCGACGATTTTCGTATGTGGGAAAACCGAGCATCTTCTCGATGCTTCTAGAAGGAGAAGCTTATATGGTGAGGTGGCCTCTGATTGGTTTGGATCTTACTCACTTTTCTGATTTAGTGGGATCATATTAATATCCTCACCTTATCCTCTTCAGCTTATAAAGCGAGAGGAGCTCTCATGGAGAAAGTTGGATTGGATTGAGATTGGAAATTTGGCTTGAGATTGTTATCTTGGTTAGAGTGGTTTTTAGTTTTTCCTTGTCAAGATAGACTGTGAGTGACTTTCAGATATACAGTCACAAAATCCATGCATCAAAAGTGTGTGGGAAGCAAGGGACTGTTGGAAGGGACCTTACAACATCAAGGCTTTGGTTGTAATCTCTCTTTCTATTATTTAATATAGATGGACTTTTCTTTCCTATATGAATCTTATTTGTTCATATTGTATGATTACTTGATCACAAAAATAGTTTCATATCAAGCAGGCTCAGTTATTCTTGTCTTCATTGGCTTGTGTTCTTTTGTAGATATTTCTTCATAAGCCTCATGATGGAGATTGGATTGCATTGGCAAAGTTGGATCTTCGATATTTAAAAGGTATGTTCTAGATCCATTTCTCATTTGATAATTGAAATCTAAGGAGAGAGTAGTGTATTGTCTTGTTTTGTTCTAGTTTCATAGTGAAATTAGGAAGATCAATTTGTGTCTTCACTTACCGATTTGTCCAGTAATACCAATCACAAGGAATCCACGTGGCACCCCGGATCGGGCCAATAAGGCCTAGGTCAAAATTTGTTGCACCTCCATAGAATTTGAGCCTTTGAATTCCAGGAAAACAATGACTTAACCTCCCCGCACTGACCAGTAGGGCGCATTTGCTTCTTGTTAAAACATGTAGAAATTGTGTTATTTAAGTTAATACCATGCAGAGTTTGGGGCATAGTGCCCGGTCGGCAGGGCTACTCTCCTAGCATGGTGCTAAATAAAATGGATAAGGTTCATGTTATATTCCACATGGGGGATGTAAACTATGGTGTTGTTAAACCATTTAAATAGTGTGCCCGATATTTTTATGAAAAAATGGGTCGAAAACATTGTAATATGGTTATTTTTAACCATATTTAAAATTATAACCCATATTCGATCCATTTTTAATGGGATTTAAAGATAGATTTCATGCCACAAATAGGGTCTAGCTAGGATTTGATCCATGTGTTACACATCAAAATTACTCACTTCAATAGTGTCACAAGTGTCGTCATTACAAGTGTCGCAAGTGTCACATTTTGACCATAAGTGTCACAAGTGTCGCAAACATCATACTACCATATCACCTATGTTGTGTCTCTAATGACATCACATGGACACTTAAGACACCTTCAAAGACTGGTTTAAGGAAGAAAAATCATTTGATGAAGAGTACAAAGAATTTTCCATGAATAAAACCACTTAAAAATCAATTTTGAAGGCCAGTGCTCCGCTACACACTGTTAGGGAGTGCCAACGCTCCCCACCCTTCTTTGGGGAGTGTTCCAACACTTTGTGCACCCTTCTGAGGGAGAGATAGGATTTGTTTAAGGAAATTTTTGGAAACTCTCCCATACCCACTATCAGGGAGTTCCAACGCTCCCTACCCTTCTTTGGGGGAGTGCTGCAACACTCTGTGCCCCATTATGAGGGAGCACTAGGCTCTTTGAGGGAATATTTGACTATTGAGGAAAATCAGGGATAAATCTCCCTCATCTCTGGAGTTGGTTAGATTTGAATCTGAGATCAAGGATGGAGCTTAGGGAAGATACACAAATTATGGAGAAGGATCCTCAACCTATCCCAAGAATCTCTAAGGTGGTTGGGTCTCTCGAAGCTTATATAAGGAGGCCTTCTCATGGTGAAATAGATGGAGAAATTGATAAGAATCAAACTTATGATCTCATAAGGAAGATAATCAGTGAAGCATAGTCAGTCTATTGTGGATCATTTGAGCAAAGGGTTTGGACAAAGAGAGATTGGTGAAGTTGTTGCATCAACATCTATGGTTGTAAGAACTTTTCTTTGTTTTCATTAATATATATATATTATTGGCCTATTTCCTTCAAATTTGTGTATGTTTCATGAATTTTTTCTTTTTGATAGATCTATTTCAGACCTAATCATAATAGGAATAGGAAGCATGTTTTGTCGTTGTTGTTCCTTCGATTGCAAGACCTTTTGAAGAACTTGGAGATCAAGATCATCCTAGATCGAGCAAGGACAAATGTTATTAAATGTATTTATATCCCTCTCTTCTTATTCCTTGACTAGTTTATCCTCATTAGAAGGAATTTCAGTGACTAACGTTATCACCTTTCTATCTTGGTCTTAGGGGTCTAGTATCCAAGAGGAAATCCACTTGTCCACAGGGGGATTTTCCTGTAACAAAAAGTGGCGACTCTCGTGGGGAAGGAATCCTATTTGTATATTCTTGGTTTTTCCCTTCCCTTTTCCCACCTTTCATACCACTTTTACTATTTATTCATCATCCATTAGCCTTCTCCTACCTTCACTCGTAATCTTACCAATTGTCATGCATTCTGAGTGAATGTTTGCATGGTTTTTGGATTTTTTTTCTGAGTTTCTAGGAGGACCAATGCCCCCTGTAGGCCATACCAAATAGCTATCACTCCCCTATAGTGATTTAGGGAGCACTGCAGTACTTTGTACCCTTGAGACAAAGAGCGCTGGTCTCCTTTTTGGAGGATTTTTGCCTTTTTATGCTCAGATTTTCTTAGCTTGTTTTGTGGAAGTATTTACTCAGACTGTGTGATTGGTTTGTGAAGTTATTTAGGTTGATATTTAGTACTTATCACCCCTTATTTTCTTTATTGGATCTTGAAACGTTTTCCAAAATGTGAAATTTCCATTTCTAGCTGCTTGTTTTGTCGGAACAATTTGAGTGATTTCTCTTTCTCTATGTCTTTTCTTGGATTCTTTTCTGCATCTTCTTGTACTCAATGAATGTTTTTCAGTTGTTGAATCCTTGATTGAGTTCTTGTTAGGACAAGTTTCTACTTGTTTTATTTTAGTTCTCATTGCTTTGAGTGCATGGTTTGTTGGAAAACCTTTGTCGCTTTGTGTCTTTTGCATCTACACTTGACTCTATATTCTGATTGAATGTTTTGTAGCATTGAAGGATTTTAATATTATTTATTTATACATTAGAATCAAACAAAGACCATAATTTCATTCTTGTTTTTGGTAGTGAAACTATCTTTCATTCGAGGTAGCGAAATTGCATGATTTTTGGCATTTTGGGACATTTTACATCTGGAATGATAAATGTTTTCTCCTTCTCGTAATATAGATTTCATCGAAGTGAAATGATTGCATTCTCATTTCTTTGCATTGTTTAGAGTCAGTCAAAACACCATTTAGTCCACATTAATTTCCTCTTGAGTAAACAACAACCTTAAAATAAAGCACTAAACTAAACTTTATCAGAATTTTTTACATTTTCTATTAGCAAACCTACATTAGCTTAAGGTGTAGGGATTTGGAATAGGTTGAAAGGATAAATTTCAAAATTTGTCCAACAAACTTAGCATCTTTTGATAGGGATAGAAAATCCAATTCTCGTATTAGCTCATTGGGATCCCCGTCTCACACAGGGGTTACGCACGAGGTCGCGTTTAGGAGAGTTACAAATATTATCCCACCGTGGTTCAACCATTCATAGTAGTCAGATCGTATATTGGGAGTTCTTCTTGAGGCTCAACTGTCTTCATTTGATCTCGGTGCTTTGTGAATTCTGAATCCGTTTCGGGTCCTTTGGAGTTCTACCAGTCCACTTGTACTCAATTCTCTTGAAGTATTTTGGACTTGTTATCCTTCCCATATGTTTGGACTAGATTGTTGACTTTAACCGCCCAGGGGCAGACTGCGAGTTGGTGACCTTAGTAGCCATAATATTCAGGGTCTTACACAAGGTGACGGTGAAGGGAAGTCTCACTGCACCTCAAACAGAAGTTGGTCAAACTCACTCGGGTTCCTTTGAGGGTAAATCCACATTTACTGTGTGGAAACTTGAACCAAGGCATAAGTCTGTTAAGTAGGTCGCCAACGTAACTGATCCACCCACTCTCTCCCCACCCCTTCCTATATTGATCTTGTGACGTTGGATTTCATCACAAACTAGTGGTTTCATTGTGGGAAGTTTTTCCTTATTGTTTTCTTCTTAGATTCATAGCATGTGTTGTTTGTTTTACTTAGTGGAACTTAGGTGGAGTCAGTGTTAATGGCATCAACTACTGCGAGTCCCAATGGAGGAACCCCTTGTCCTAGGTAACCTTGCACCTTTCCTTCTTTTGGAAACATGGGTCCTCCATACATTTCCACACTGCGTCTTTCGGGACTCACCATCAGATTACCGGTTTGGTTTTTCCCCACTCTGTTGATATGAAATATTCCCAGTGCTTTAGCTACACCAAATGTTTCAGATGTATGTACACCACCCACACATCAACCTCATGTCAACTTTTCACCTTCTTCACCCATTAAATCTCTGTCCCTTTCTCTTTCTTACCCTAGTGAAAGATCTAAATAAAGTAGCCAGGTTGATGGGAAGAAGAAGAAATGGAAAGAGAAGAAGAATAAGAACCCAAAAAGTACCAATCCTCCAACCATATCAGATGTTGTATCCAAGGAAGAAACTACTATTAATCTTACTGGAATTGTTGATGAGGTCAACAACATTAAAATGAAGAATCTGAAACCCAAATTCCCTTGCAGTCTTTGTATGGGTGACCACTTTCTAAGGGATTTCCCTAGTCTTCCCAAGGTATTAGAAATGTGGTCCTCCACATCATCGGCCTCTACAAGACATGATGGTGACACCCCGTCAACTAGTGACATTAAGGTTGGTAAGAAGAAGACAACTATCAAATTTCCTTGTATGTTATGTGAAGGTGATCATTATTCTCACCTTTGTCCTCGTATGGTCGAGGCTTGTTCTCTTTTGGAAAATATTCAACTCCCAACTGGTTATCGTAAGATTTCCCCCAACCCATCATTAGTTGATGGAATGGTCAATCTAGTTCCATCCCCAGTCAGTTCGGTTGATCAAGTGGTCAATCTAGTTTCATCCTTGGTTGAACCACTAACCAAAGTAGTTGATCTAGTACCATCATTGAATAGCCCCACTTTTCATCTAAAAAGTGAAACCCAAGTAATTGATCCAGTCCTGTCATTAGTAAGTCCCACCCTTCATATGAAGAGTGCCAACGTGGTCAATCCCACTCCTCCTCTGACAAGTGATAAGGTGGTTTCTTTGGTCCCTTCATCGGTCAGTCTGGTTGATCATTTCGTCAATCTGGTCACGTCCTTAGTTGAACCAGTTGACAAAGTGGTTGATTCGATCCCATCTTTGGTTGATCCCTCTCTCCTGCCAGAGAGTGCAACCTAAGTGGTCGATCCATTTCCACCTGTCGACCCCATTCTCCCCTTGGGGAATGAAACCCAAGTGGTTGATTTGATGTCGTTATCAATCCATCCTACTCTCCCTGTAGATGGTAAACCCGATACTGCCCACATTTTTCTCATTGATACAGAATCTACCATGCTGGGGGGACTTCCTCCTTCTCTCGTGAAACCCCCTCCAAGTAATGAGGACATCCTTTTTTATTGGGGTGTGCTAACTAGACCTCGTCTTCCCTCTCACATTCCTTTCAATATTACAGTATAGGTTTGTGGTCGAGACGTTCCTCATGCGCTGATAGATGAAGGTTCATCTATTAGTATTTTGTCCTCTATTTCTTGGAAAGCTTTGGGTTATCCTCAGCTTGTGCTGGTTACCTAGACTTTGTTTTCTTTTAACAAAAGAACCAATCACCCTTTAGGGATCCTTCCTCGTTTTCCTGTAACTTTGGGAGGGAAAATAGTCTTTATTGTTGTTATGGTAGTCCAGGACCCCTTGGATTTCGATTTACTCCTTGGGTGATATTATGTCTATGTCATGAAAGATATTGTGTCCACTCTTTTTCATGTCATATATTTCTCACACGATGAAAGAATGGTGACTATTGATCAACTTTCGTTCATTGGCCCTGACTTGACCATCAACCCAATGACCTCCTTAAGCGGGTCTTATATGCAATCAGTATCACCCATGCCACAGGTCAATTATGTGGCGTTGTCTCCCATGACTTAAACTTTCAATGAATTTGATCTGATAGTTGACATGGTGATCTCTTCGGTAGGGCTATTGGAGCCTGATCTCCTTACCCCTGACGCGACCCTCGACATGTGTTCCTTCTAGAGAATTTTTCTTACATCTAGTGAATATCTCTTGGAAGCCATGAATGAGTTTTGTCCCTTGATATGGTTTCCTTCCAAATAATTATCCTATTGAAACCATGATCAAGACGAGTCTATGAGCATATTTTTTTCTCCCTATAGAAAGATCGTTAAAAAATGAAACAAAAATCTGTGGATTCAACCCAGAGCCTTGAGAATAGTTCTTTTCCTGTGTCAAGCTTGTTAAAAAATGAAATAGTCACCTCTCTTGTCAGGTCAAGTCTTTTGCTAGATCTCATAGATGTCGAGTTGATTCTTTCATTAGGTCTCGTATTTGAACCTTCATTTCATTCACCTAAATCCTTTTAGAGAGTCGCCAATTTTTGTTACAGGAAAATCCCCCAGCTTGGGAGGGGGCGCATGTCTCCAGCTTTTGATTATCATTTTCGAGTTAAGCCACTAGCTTTCAAGCTGGGGCCAGATTACCGAGATTAGTATTTTTTCTTTCTCGTGCTCGTAAAAACATGAGAATGTAACTGAGCAACCTTTTATCTCTTTTTCAGTCTCGCATGAACATACGAAAAAAGGAATCCCCTAGAGTCTTATTTAATCTCTTTTCAGACTCTCTAAACGTGAAATGATTGCTAAGTGATATTGCTTCCTTTCACACTTGTTAAAAGGTATGAAAGGGTGTCTTTTGAGTGGTATTTTATCTCTTTTTTGGCCTCGCAAGACTAAAATTACCAAAAAGGACAACAATGGAGTCGTCAATTTATGTTATAGGAAAATCCCCCTACAAACAAGTGGATTTCCTCTTAGATACTAGACCCCTAATACCAAGACAGAAAGGTGATGACGTTGGTCACTGACATTCCTTCTAATGAGGATACACTGGTCAAGGAATAATAAGAGAGGGATATAAATACCTTTAATAACATTTTTCCTTGGTCAATCTAGGATGATCTTGATCTCCAAGTTATTTAGAAAGTCTTGCAATTGAAGGGACACCAACGATAAAACATACTTCCTATTCCTATTATGATTAGATATGAAACAGATCTATCAAAAAGAACAAATTCATGACACATACATGAATTTGAAGGAAATAGGTCAAGTACATATATATATTAATGAAAACAAAGAAAAGTTCTTACAACCATAGATGTAGATGCAACAGTTGCACCAAGATCTCTTTGTCCAGACCCTTTGCTCAAATGATCCACAAAAGAATGACTATGCTTCACTGATTATCTTCCTTATGAAATCATGAGTTTGATTCTTCTCAATTTCTCCATCTATTTCACCATGAGAAGGCCTCCTTATATAATCTTGGAGAGACCCAACCACCTTAGAGATTATTGGGATAGGTTGAGGATCCTTCTCCATCAGTTGTGGATCTTCCCTAAGATCCAACCTTGACCTCATATTCAAATCTAACCAACTTCATAGATGAGGGGGATTTATCCCTGATTTTCCTAAATATTCAAATATTCCCTCAAAGAACCCAACAATCCCAGAGAATGGGGCATAGAGTGTTGCAACGCTCCCCCAAAGAAGGGTAGCGAGCATTGGCACTCCCTGAAAGTGGGTAGGGGAGCGCTTTTTGGTGTCTAAATATGTCCTAAAAACAACCTTAGCTTAACATTAATTTATCAACCCGAAGGTTCATCTTTTATCTCAAGAATATCAGCAAAGTCTATGCAGGTAGCTTAAAATCGTGTATCTAAACCAAATCTGAGCTCATCAACAATAAAGTTCCTCAAATGTTCACCAAATATTCTAAGAACTAAATGGAATTGAAATCTGATTACTAAGATGCTGTGAAATGGAAGGGAACTAATGAATCTATTGAATTCACTTAACTAGAAAGAAGTAATTGAATCTAACTAAGGACTTGCAAAATTAACTATCAATTATGAATTCTGATTACTGGAAAGGAAATGCCAAATTACTCTATCTACGGAAAGAAACAACAATTATAATCTAATCGGAAGGGACAACTAATGTAACTTTGCCGAAAGGAACAAGTATTGTAACTTTAACCGAAAGGAACAACTATTGTAACTTGAAAAGAACAACAATCATAAATCTAAGGATAAGGAGCAACGCAGATGAAAATGTGAGAAACTGTCAAGCAATAACTTCAGAAATGGAAATTATAACAACAATCATTAATAACTAACGAAAATTTATGTCTTCTATACATAAAAAATCATAAAATCATTAACACACTCATGCATTTATCCTTGGCTATTGTAAAAGAGATCTGAATCACAAAATGGAGATCAAACTTCGAACTGATACAATTACAGAGCGAGACAGTAGCTCCTTCAGACTGGGTCCTCGGTCTTCAGAGGTACTTCTACAAGAAACTCAGAGCACAGAAATGATAAAAACACTCAAAACTTTCATTGATTCCATGGCTGGTAAAACATTTACAAAAACTACTTGTGCAGAACAATTCTGAATTTAATTACCTGAATGTGTTTTTTCCTCTGCTTTTCTGGATCTATTACCCACTTATATATTACAATAGTTTGGGTAAATCAAGCTATCCTAAGAATCTAAAGATCCTCACGATTTCTTTACTATTATAAAATTATAATATAGCAAATGCATTATCTTCAAACTACTTTGCGCCTAAAAAGTCTTCGACCTCCAATAGCTTGCGCATAGCCAAAATCTCTTTGGTTATCTTTGGCAGTTATTTGTCCAATTCTGCAACAAAATCAAACCATTCCAATCATAATTTAGGATCTGTTTAATAAAAATTTAATAACAACCCTAAGATACATATTAATCATATTCTTTCCTATCTATCCCTAACTATCTAAACAATCAATCAAAATCATATCATGAACTGTGGGAAAAAGGAAGATATTTATACGTTTTTTGTAACCCAACATACCCCCGAGCTTACCTTCTTGCATGTCCTCATGCAAGCTAGAGTCTTTCATGTAAACTAGTTATACTGTAGGGAGGAAAAGTTGGTTCACCAGGTCTCCTGAAACCATGGCTTCTTTTGATTTCGTCAAAAGAGACATCCTGTCTCTTTTTATTAATTTGAAAATCCTTCTGGTAAACTTCTGTAGGAAACCAGAGGAGAGGGGGGTTATACTTGCATCCCATCCAAGTAGGTCCTTCCTCCTGGAGTAGTCTAGCATATATTTCTACTCTGAAGGTTGCTGCAGAGAAATTTCTATATCCAAAGGGGTCTCTACTTTTAACCTCATCAGAGGATACATCCCATCTTAGCTTGGAAGCAGTAAAAGCTTCTTCCTTGAATTCTCCAAAATATGTGATACCTGAGTGGATGACATGTAAATGGATAGGAGCCAATGAGTCCACAACCCCTGCCCCTTTCATGAAGGTCTTGTGTCACATGATGGCTGGGAAGGATTTTGGAGGCTCTCCTCTAATCCAAAGATCTAAACCATTTTCTCTATTTATGAACATTTTGTGAGCCTTACCCCATCTGACCTAGTTCCTAGTAAAGGACAGGAATG
>WSFP011473655.1:0-17324 GCA_009831015.1 Picea engelmannii
CCAGCCCTGGGTCTTGCAAGTCGTCCGGAACAGTCTGCATCTCTGCGCTGTGTCCTCCATCTCTTTCTCAGGTTTCAAGAGAACTTTATGCACTGTTAGTGACTTCCCACTTCCAGCGTCTTCATCTTCTACATCACGCCTCTACGCCTCAGCAACATGAGCATTTCCTCTGTCCATCTTCCTCTATGGACAATCAACGGCCTTGTGTCCATCTTTCCCACACGTGAAACAGGTGATAATTCCTCCTCTGCCTCTTCCTCTACCTCGGGTGCGAGGAAATGTGTTGGCATCAGCGTAATCTCCTTGCTGACCTGTTTGCTGTCTCCTCAGCTCAGCAACTTGCTGCCTCTACTATGAGGTCCCACCTCTTTCAGCTCTTCCATGAGGCCTCTTCCAATCCTCCTTGGGATTTTGAGTTCTTTCTTGGGCAACTGCTTTACCTCTAGGTTGGATTCTGCCTCGCCCTCCCTGTCCCTGCTTGTGGTTCAGCTTCTCCTCAGCCTTTAGAGCCATCTGGTACGCATCCTCAACTGTGCGGATGGTAACCATGCTCAACTCATCCTGAATGTCATACCTAAGACCATTCAGATATCTTGCCACCTTTTCGTCATCACTCTCCCGATGACCAGCTCGAATGTTGAGCATGTAGAACTCCTCGGTGTACTCTTTCACCATCATCAACTTCTGCCTCAGGTTCTGCATGCACCTGAACAGAGTGATCTAGTAGTCCCTCGGGATGAACTTCGCCTTCATATTTGCGATCATCCGATCCCAGCTTTTGATCTTTTGTTTTCCTTTGGAACGTTTGTCTGCCTGCAGCTCGTCCCACCATAAGGTTGCGTGTCCCTTCAGCTTGGTGACAACATGTCTCACCTTCTTGTCCTCTTCGATGTCTTCGTAGTCGAAGTAGGTGTCGAGTGCTCGGATCCAATCCAACAGCTCCTCTACGTCTAGATTTCCCTCATAGACGGGAATATCCATCTTCGTCTTCGAGCTCATCCTCGAAATGGCTCTGATCAACCTCTCTATCGAGGCATCTTCTGTAGCGACCTCTTCTTGGTCGTGTCCAGCTTCCTCCTCAACCTCAGGATCACTGAACTCTGCTGTACCCACTCCATGCCTCTGGGTGGTCTCCATATGTTCGAGTCTCGCCCTGAGATCCCGTATTTGACGCTCCATCTCTGGATTCCATGCTGGATTTCCTACTGGTCTACCCCTTCTTCGCGCGTCCCTGTCTTCACGATCAGGAGACTGCCTCTCTCTCCTGGGCGGCATTATATCTCTTCTATCTCTGCTTCAGAAAGAAAAGGTACTACCACTCTGATACCACTCTGACGCAACCTGCCCCTCAGCGAGCGACCGCTTCCACCAGGACCTTCTCCAACCATGGGCCTGAAGAGTCTGAGCTCTTCCAACTCCCCTCGGGAGTCACGAGTTACCCACAATAACCCCTCGACAATCTCCCCTTCAGAAATCGGGATATCGCGCCTCGGGAGTTCGCGGTTCACGCGAACACAATTCACATTTAAAACAAAACCCCAATCCCCGAACTCCAATATGCTTCCACCTGTACTCCATTAGCGATCGAGGCCCCACACGCCATGTCACCTCCTCTCTCCACTCTATCGGGGATCGCGGGATCGTGATTTCTCCATTCACAATTTCTTCATAGTGGAAGGTCCTGAATGTTGAACCCCGATCTCCCGGGATCTCACGCCACCTGTCCCCTGGAAATCAACGGTTCCTACTGATTCGGGAAATTGCTCCTCGCGATTTTAGCGGGTATGAGCTCTCGCCCCATCAAATGCCGAAGACCGAACCCCGATACATTGCCACCTGTATCCCACTAGCTCCCGGGTTCCCACGCTGCCACGCCTTCTTCGGGATTTCACGGATCGCGGATCCGCGATGCAAGAACTCCTTGGCGTCGAGAACCCCGATTCTCCGAACGCTGAAATCCCAAAGTCCGATGACACCTGTGCTCCACCTTCTTTGGAGGTCCCACTCAACTACGTCACTCCTACCCTCGTGCGATCGGGAATCGTGGGATCGCGATTTCAACTGTCATGGTTTCTTGCATTGGGAAATCCTGAATGTCGAAACTCTGATATCACGCCACCTGTCAGCACCTCTGGTGAGGCCTATGCCTTGACACCTGTCTCCCCCTTGTTCTATCGGGAAATCGCAATTCAGGAATTTGCGTTTCCTGAGGCACAAGACCACAGTCCTTGTAAAACCCCGAACTCCGACTCCTCAAGATCTTGCGCCACGTGTCCCCTCTCCGATCAACGGCTCAGATCGACTCGGGAAATCGTTGGTCGCGATTTCAAAGGGGGTTGAACTCTTGCCTCCGGGAACCGTCGAACGTCGAACTCCGATCCTCAGGGATCCTGTGCCACGTGTCCCCTTTCCGATCAACGACTCAGATCGATTCAGGGAATCGCAACTCGCGATTTCTCGAGGCGTAAACTCTTACCTCGTCAACTCCCGAACGCCGAACCTCCGAAGCCCGAGGGACATTTATCCTTCCTTGGCTGTGCCTGTGGGTTATTCCCCACGTAACTCCTCCAGTATCTGACGGTCCTCAGAATTTCGCAAACTTCACAGCGGGTTTCCTACTGTTGGTTCTCTTCCTCCTGAGCTTTCTCCGGCGGCGCAACAATACCAAGGTAGAATTCAAAATTTGGGTTTGCTGGCTTGTCTAGCTGTCTCTTCTTCCTCCTCGCGCTGGTTCGTATATGGTGAGTGGATCCTCCTGCATCAAGGAACCTCTTCATCAACTTAGTCTCCGAGTGACCAACGACAATCTCGTTAAAGGAGATTATCAAACTAGTCTGTGAATAGATAAATTCCATAATGTGCTCAAGAAAGTGCTATGGATGCATCCTTATTATATAGGTTGTGCATTGATACTCCTACACCTCATAATGTAGGGAATACCTCTAGATAAGAGAATATTTTTTGGTAATTTTCTTTGATTTTGTTTATTTTTGTTCTATTTTTGCGTATTTAAATTTATGTCAAGTTAAATGTTGTAATTACTTTCAATTGTGTGTGTATACAACGACTTTAGAGCAAGGGATGGCAATTAAAGAGAGAGTGGGTGTCACGAAGATTCTAATGTTGGTGCAGAGGGTGAAGGTGGATTTAGGAGGCCGTGTTATCAAGAAACAAAAGATTACATGCCTACGTCCACCTATCCTTCGGATGATGGTGATGAACTTCCTTGGGAATGGATTACTTAAGAAATGACCTTTGAGCGATGCTCAGGTGTTAAAAGGAGGTTGGAAAATGATTTGGAGGTCTTGGAACTCCCTCAAGAGAGTAAACAAAGATAACGTATTATTTTTAATTCATTACAAAACTTTATGGATGCATATCAAAAGATGGGGCTAACCATTGACCGTTTTATCGATTTAATTAGGCGGCGAAAGTCAGAGGTGATGGGCCCTGATAAATGGGACACCGTAAAAAATAATTTTTCAAAAGGAAACACAATTTCTATGTTCAATTTCAAAGATGGGCCAAAGCGAAAGATGTTGAAGGTGCAATAATTTAAGAACCCGGACATTGCAGGACATATGTATAACAGACTTTTGGCAGCATATGAGAAATCTCCCTGGAACGATGAGGTTCCAAATTATTTTGAAAGACACTTTTATGCAAATTTTTTCATAGACATGCACCCTGATTATACTAGTCTATTGTTTAATTATTATGGGGCTGGTAAATGACGAACATATGATCGAAAATGGGCATATCTAAATGTGACATTGCAGAGGCCTGTACGACCTTTAGTATCTCTCCCAACATGGGCATTTTATTCATATTCAGAGTTGCTAGCTTCATCATAGGTTGGCAAAGAGGGTAGGAATGCAATCGGGGAAAATTTGGAAACGATTTTTTATGGTGTTGATGTTGGCTTGAACTATCAGCGAGCAAAAGCCAATTCTCGGGCCATGTTTGTTTATAAAACAAATGCAGAGTTAGATACCATGTCAATAGAATATCTCAAGGAGTATGAACAAATTTTTTGTGATGGTTGGAAGAATCTCATTCAGAATTATGACCCAAACAACATATTGGTATGTGTTCTAGTTAGTAAAGTTTTTACGCATTTTAGGATAGTTTACTTCTAATTCTAGATTTAGATACATATCATTGTATCTATAGAAATAATTGAGTTTTTATTGTCATTAATTGCAGTTTGGAGATATGTTAAATGAATCCCAGTAAATAGGGGACTTGATTGCACAAGTATAAATTTGGATGAGTTGAATCAGATATGTGTTTTTTAATATCCACAGATGACCACTTCAATTGTCCAATCTCCAATCTTTTGAATAAGATCAACAACATTTATAATTTTGTATAAATATGAGCACATTGAATCCAAGATTTAGTTCTTAGTTGTGTTGTTCACGGATCTCTATTCCATCTCTTACTACTTGGGCAGGCTTGTCTCAATTCTCATTGGGAGAATTTGAAGAGGGTGGGAGTTCAAAGGTATCATTGCATGTGTTAAAATCATTTAAATTTAATGTGTTAAGTTCATTAAAATTTAATGTGTTAAAATTATTTAAATTTAATTTTCAAATTTGAAATGCGTTATATAGGGTAATGTGGAGAAGAGAGTACCTGGGAGTGTGTTTGGGAGGGAGATTGGGATTGAGGAGGAAGCGGAGGAAGAAAACATACGTGGGAAGGATGCATCCATTCATGTCGATTGATAAATGTATGTTCATTGCACATTAGTGAGTTTTAATTTGTTTTTATGTTGGGGTTTTATATAAAAGTGTTCAAGCTTATGTTGAATAAGCTTGTAGTTTTTACTTTTATCAAATTTTTGTTTTCTCAAATTTTAATTCAGTCTTTCCTATTCAATGATTTGATCAATTATTTTGAAATATATAGAACCCCTATATAATCTTATCGTTGTCTTAAATGGTACATTCAAACTTATTTAAGCTTAGATCATGATGACGAACTAATTTTGAGCTTGAACATTTGATTATTTGAGAACAAAATCTAGCCCACATCGGCAAAGGGGAAGTTTCTAAATTTATTCGATTGTATTCCTTTCTTTATTGTCGAAGAATGGCATAGTATGGACATTTGTGTTTTCTACATACAACAAAGTGAACTCCTTCTTGCCAGGGTATTCTCAAACTCTTAGTCAAATTGGTGACTAACCACAAAAACCAACATTCAAGTAGATTTACAAATAAGCTATGCATATGTATATCTGAGCTAGCTCACACATATGCATCTCTGACCTAGCTCACACATATTGCATATGTGAGCTAGCTCATACATATTGTATATGTGAGATAGCTCATAGATAATTTCAAAGAGAATTTGATGTAACATCCCGCTCTGGTGCATTGAGCAAACTTATTCTTTGAGGACACTTGCTCGCAAGTGATCCAGATTTTTATGTTATTAAAATTTTTGACTTTGATTATGATGCATTATGGGTTGATGACATGTTGTTTTACTAAATTGACATAGACAGGTGCTATTGACTCGGTTTTACTAAGTGTGCAGGTTTTTGGACCTTGAGGATGCAGAGGGATCGATGGAACCCCTTAGACTCCGGATCGAGTTAAGGAGTGTGCCATTGGGGTTTGGTTGTTTTAATTTGATATTAGTGCATCTGACTAGATGATATGATGTGGATATGTTCTGACATGATTTGTTGATGATGCTGGATGACGATAGCTTGTCGACCAGACTCACATATGGAGTAAAGGGGTCACACACGACTATGAGAGATGTTGAGGGAGAGGTGCGGACAACAACCCTGCCACAGCGTACTAGCACTCTCATCGTGGCTTGAACTGTAGGTTAACGATTACCTAGTTTGAGAGGACCCATGATGTCGTGAGGGAAGACTGTAACAGTCGCTTACAATGATTCTAAAGGGTGGGCAATAAGGCGAGGGCTTTATTCCTTAGAAGCCCTTAGTCTCCCACAAGTTCACCTAGCGGAGTGTTGACTCCAGGGTTTATTGATGTCTACCAAATCATTCAAGAGGCAAGTGGCACCCTTGGATCATGTAGTGCATCCTGAAGGGCACGTCGCGCAAAGGAACAGATGAGGCAAGTGGCACCCTTGGAGCACCTAGTGCATCCTGAAGGGCACGTCGCATTGTTGACGATACAGGGACGAACCTAGATGGCCCTGAGACAAATAACATTTTAAGTAATTTAAAAAAAAAACAATTTCCCTAATTGAATGTCGTCCAGTACAAAATTTAAGGCCTAAGTCTAAATTACGCTAGGTGTAAAATTTTGTCTTCTATAAAAAAACAAATAGTAGTAAAAATAATAAAATAAATAAAATAAAAATAACTTAAATAATAATTTTGACCTTCGTCAAATCTTGTAACATGAAGGGAGTAGGAAATTAACTTATTCATAAAAAATAAAATCTGTGGTAATAAATGTAAAAAGGGGAATTAATTATTTTATCTTTTTGATCATTTAAAAAAAAAATACTAATTAAATGATAAAAGGGAAAAGGGGTTAAATTCCATACCCGCCATTTTGAGTTCTAATTAAAAAGGAGAAAGAGGGAAAAATATTTTTTTTTTAGGAAACTAGGGAAAAGAGGTAACATAAAAAGGGGAAAAAGCGGAACTTAAGGGAAAAAGCGAAAAGTCAACTTAGAAAAGAATCTACCATTTAAGAGCCTTCTAATTTTAAACTAAATTAGCAACTTCATGATAGGGAAAGGCTTTAAAACCTGTAAGGGAATTTGGGGACACCTAGGAGTGATTCTAGGAGTAACTCTAGGTGGGTGAGGGAAATAATATAATTAATTAATTAACGAAAATAATTAATGGAGGAATGTAGGGGATGGGTGACACTTGTATGGAGAAGAATTTTTAGGAATTTATTTTTAAAAACATTAATTACATGAGATTTTAGGAAAGAAAGGAAGTTCAAAACTCTATAAAATGAAGGAAGGAGAAGGATGTGGGGGATCTTCTGTTTGTGTAATGTTATGCTGCAGAAATATCGACTTGACTGATTTACTTATGGGAGTTGGGATACCCAGCTCAGAGAGGAGTGGTAGCTTGGCCTTGCGAGGTGAGATGGGAGCCAAACGAAATCTCTGGATAGTGTGTGTGTGGCCCCTTTGTGGCCCGGGGGGCTAAGGGGAAAGAAGAGTACCCCTAGCATTCGCTGGGAGATACCGGTGAAGTCTCGTTGGTCGACAAGCGGGAGTAGCTCGGAGCATGAGGGAAGTCATTCAAAGCGCAAGGGAAGTCATTCGAAGTGGACGAACGGGAAACAGTATGCTTTCTTCATTTGAATGGTAGATTGTTGTAGGTTTTATGATTGGATATCCATGTTGATTATGTAGGTATATTGGATGTTTATATTGATATCTGAATTTTTTCATAACCTAGCCCATTGGTTGTCATCTCCTATGGCCTTGTTTTCTCGCATGTCGTGACCGCCCTGTGTGTTCATTATGACCTTGAGGTTGTTTATCCTTCATCCCTAGCTCACCAGTCCTTGCCTGAGTAGTCGGCTAGGAGCCTGATCTACATATGTCACGTTAGTGTTAAAAGAATTATGGATCTCAATGCCCTGCTTTCCTGTGCGAGGATGGTGAAGCAAAGGCGAACCTATCATCCGTCTACATCTGTGGATGTCCTTCCTAGATTGTTGACATCCGTCCTTCAACATAGCCTCTGCATTTGGACTATCTTGCTTCCTTGTTGTTTATTTTCTGCACCCCGACTGATAGAATACGTGCTATCCCTTCGATGAGTTATCCTTAGGGCCCTGGCATTCTCTTACTGTTGTCAGTATTTTTATAGTGGTATGCTGAGATGAAAAATATTTAACTTCAATCTGTGTTTGGGTCTTGTTGGATTGAATGTTTTTATTTATTTATTTACTTTGGCGATTATAATTGTGTAATTGTTTTAAAAACGTTAACTTGGTTGTTGTAATATGGTAATGGATGAAAAATATAAAATTATACTTCATCGATTGCATCTATGTCATTAAACGGGTAACTTAACTGTGTAAATATATTTTGCTGGCAATTTCATTTATGCATGTTCCTCATTCGATAAAGGCCACTCTAGCCTTGCATCTACAACACTTAAATGACTGACTTTTAGCTCTGCAAACTATGTAAATTTGTTGTATTTACCCTTACCTCTATGAACGGTTTCTATGTAATGGTCGTATGGACATTCCCTCTGCAAATCGTATTGTGTTTTCCTTGAATTTACTTCTGCAAATTTCGTTCATACACCCAGTGACCTTGGAATGTCTCTTCTAGTTTCTTAAACGTTTTTATTTCTCTGCAAGTTAGTGGTTATTTTACCAAGCGATTTTCAATGCTTAAATTAAGTTGGGTTTTACTCCTTTTGTGAATGAAGTCGTAGTCCTCTTACCACCGATTTTTACTTCCTTACTCAACCAAGTTCTACTTCTTACCTCAGCAAAATTGAAACTTGTTCTCTATGTTTTCACAGGCGTATATCTCTGTTTTTTCCTTTTCCTTTAAACTCTGCATCTTCATCTCCTTTAATGGAGAAATTAACTCTAAGTAAATATCAACTAATGGAAAATTCGTTCGGTGTGCTCATCACTGGACTTTGGAAATGAAACTCTGCTTCTCATCCACCCTTTACCTCTATGTTTTATCTGTTTATCCCTTGCCTCCGTTTATCTGTGGATGGCGTTATCTATGGTAAGCGTTTCATGTAAATTTTGTCCCAAATGTTTCTAAAATGACATCCATTTTGGCCCCAACTATTACCAATATCAATTTATAGCTTATGAAAAAAATCTGTCTCTATGGGAACGTTTGGCCAGAGACAACCAAATCTAGAAACATGCAATGTTTATGTGCACACAACAACACATGTTATTTTAAGCATTCGATCAATCACCTATTCATTATAAATTATATGGTTTTATGACTTCTTTTATGCTACTATGTTTATGTTTGATACCTATCAAAAATAAACTATTGTTTATATTTATAGAACAAAGAAGATTGCATTGCTGGTATGCCCAAGCTTTCTGCCCCTAATTGAGGACTGTGTGCGTTCAATGGCCGAGTGTGCTTAACTACTGGTAGTGCCTCCTAACCTGGAAAAGACAGTAATTTTAGACCGCCAACTAGGCGTCCATACTCCTGAGCCTCAACTTTACCTGGCAGCACATCCTATTGGCATCAGTTGGGTTGGAACAACCTTCCTTCCCCTCCCTTTTTTTTCCAGTTTTAAGTTTTGTTATGGGATTTTGTTTTGCACCGACTGTGATGACTGGATTCGAACGACTTAACTAAGATCAGGCCCTGTAATCATTCCCATTTATCTTTTATATCAATAAATCTGGTTACTACAGATGGCAGTAATTTCTTTTAAACTTTTAGGACAGAAAAATCTAATTAAAGACATGTGGCAGTGTATCTAATTATAGGTACTCGGCCTTAGTGTCTAATTGATTGTGATTGTATTTATGACATTACACTCCTTATCCTATTCCTTTAACTTCGCAAATAACTGTCACTTGGGTACCTTTAGTTAAGTTAGTCACATGCTATAATTTATTGAGTTAATAATGTCTCCATGATATTTCCTGCCTTGACGTAGTTAGTGTTGTTAGTGGTATATTAATTGATAGGTCATTTATTATTTAATGCCATGTTATTAAATGACTTGGTAATTTGCTCTGTGATAAAGGATTTTATTATTTCCTTCATTGTTTATTTTAATGGTAGCTTTCTAGTTTAAAATGGCTAGTTAGAAGGAGTTTTGGATTAAAGATAGGTTTGCATATTTTACCTTGCTAGACTGGTTGCCTTTAATGTCTATTGATTGTAAATTAATGGCTAAATTATAATTTAGACAATCTAGTTAGGTTATAATTAATGATTAATTAAGTTTTTAATTATTAACCAAGTCGAAGTCCAGACTTTCCTATTGATGTCTATCTAATGTTGAATTAGAGGGTACCTTGATGACAAATTGTGATTAAATTTGCGCAATGCATTGGTTTTAAGACTACTGTAGATTGTACCTTATTGTCATATTTCATTTTAGACATGCTAAGTTGGGCTTGTATTAAATGATTAAAATAGACTGTAATTACTGACTAGCTTGACTCGGCTATTGATCGGGCTTTGGCGAAGTCATTTTTAGCTTCCACTTCCCATTGAGAGTGTTGTGGTTCCTTTTAATTAGTGTTTGTACTTGGTTTGTAAACATTTAATGTGCTTGGTTTCTCACTATAAGGGTTCTAGTTACTTGTGTAATTAATTATTGGTTGTTAGGAAGATTGTTCTTAGCTTAGTAGGTTTGGTCTGCTTGTGTCGGGTGGGGTGTAGACACCTCCTTGTTCCTCAGAACAGTCGCCAGCCCTGAGACCTTAAATGGTCAAAATTGATGGGAACCTAGGCTTGAGAATTTCTTATGTGTCCTGGAGGTCCTAACCATTGCAGGGTAGGACGGGTGGGAAATCATTCTTAATCTTGTTAGGTCGTCATGTTGTTGTTGCATGAGTTTCTTGTGTGGTGTTCATCGTCGTGTTGTGTTGTTGAGTAATATCATGTTTACCTTCCTACACAAAAAAAAAAAATAAAAAAATTGCACTTGTTATGTGAGGCTTGATGTCGTAACTAAATGGTAGGGTTGTTTCATATGGTATCGGAGCAAGTTCAACCTGCAACTTGGGATCGCTACGACTTTCGTTGATATGATTGATTATACTATTCTTGATCGAGTTGATTTGTCTGCATGTAGGTAATCATGGTTAGAGGATGTCGTAAAGGCGGATGATGGGGTGCTAAGGGAGGAGGCGTGACGCCTCCAGTAGCATCCACACCCAAGGGGTCTAACCCCTAGGGGGATGAGTAGGTTCTTGGACAGGAGACGATAGCAGTTGGTGATGTAGTCAGAATGATGAGATCTTTTCAGTGCATGTTCGAGGCTCTGATCAGTTGTTTATACAGAGACGAGGCCAGGTCACGGACACCTGCTGAGGTTACACCACACGCTCTGGCTGGTACTGATAGCATTCACCGTGAACTCGAGAAATTAAAATTTTCTGAGTTCTTTGGTGCCCCGGACGGCGCAGCCGCTGAGGCATTGTTGGAGAATATGGCGATGTGCTTTTCACTTCGCGACTATAACTCCAACATAAGGTGTGCATGGTAGTATTTCAACTGAAAGGGAGCGCTCTTCTATGGTGAAAGACACTCCTACCGCAGTTGAACGTGGTTGTTGAAGACGTGTCATGGGAACTGTTCGAGGAACGATTCCGAGAGAGGTACCTTTAAAAGGAATTCATTGAGAATCAACTCAATGAGTTCAATGCCTTACGACAAGGCAGTCGTACAGTGCTCGAGTACGAGGCCCATTTTATGGAGCTGCTCCGGTATGCTTTGCACCTTAACACTAAGAAACTTAAGGTCAACAGGTTCGTGTTCGGCCTTAACGGAAGCCTACATGAAAAGGTTAGGATTTTGATGCCTCAAACCTTGCATGATGTCATCCTGAAGGCCCTCATAGCAGAGGAGGAGCTTATCAGCGGGGGTTAGACCAGGACTCCAGCGAGACCAACAGGGAAGGTTTCAACTGGAGCACAGTAGCATCAAACACCAGCTAGACATATGATAGGATATCATGGCTTCCAGAGGGGATCCACATTCACTACACCCCTACGACCGTTGCCTCAGTAACAAACACCTTATCGGGGAACACATCATCAACAAAAGCGTCGCCCGCAACAACAACAGTTTAGGCCTGTTCAGTAGAACAGACCAAGGTTCCAGGTCAGCTAGCCATCATCTTATACTTCAGGTACCAGGACTACTAGGCCGAAGAAGGGATGCTGGACGTGGGGGGAGCCACACTACCAGCGCGACTGCCCTGTGGAGAGGACCAAAACATCTGAATCAGTCAGACCCACTACCGTGGGAGATATGGGCAAGGCCCATCAGATTCATGCAGCGATGAATAACCACCAAGCAAAGCACAAGTTGACTATGCTTGAGACAATAGGTATCGTTGTTGACCAAACTCTTAGTATTTTTATAGATCTCGGTGCTACCGAGAGTTTCATTTTTGGTGCAGTGCTTAAAAGGATTAAGGTAAAGGTAGTCGAATAGGATTAGTTTAGCTTCGTGGAGATGGATTTGGGAGCCAAACAAAAGTTTGGAGGAAATATTATGAGATGTATTCTTAACCTAGGAGAGTTTGTCACAAGGGCCAACCTGTACATCACAATCCTAGGATCGTATGATTTCGTGATTGGTATGGACTGGTTGGAATCACATGAGGCAATACTCAACTGTAAGACAAAACGGTTGAGCTTGGTCGATGATGAGGGACAAAGACAGGTGATTGTAGGATGGAACCAGGGAGTTTCCCTGAGGTTCATCTCTTCCTTATAGCTACGAAAGAGTATGCACAAGGGGTGGAAGATTTATGCAATCCTTTCATTAAAGGAGGAGGGGGTAGCGGAAGGTCTAGAACACCTTCCGGTGGTGAAAGCGTTTGCGGATGTATTTCTGGAGGAGTTACTTGGGATGCCACCGGAAAGGGAATTGGAGTTTACCATAGACCTAAAAACAAGGACTGAACCGATAGCAAGAATGCCTTATCGAATGTCGACCCCGGAGTTACAAGAGTTGAAAATGAAACTGAAGGAGTTGTTGGACCTGGGACTGATACATCCTAGTTTGTCACCGTGGGGTGCACCTGTTATTTTAATATGAAAGAAGGACAGATCATGGAGGCTTTGTATTGACTACTGTCAACTGAATAAGGACACGATCAAGAACCAGTATCCATTGCCGAGAATTGATGATCTGTTCAATCAAATGAAGGGTGCGACGGTGTTCTCCAAGATCGATTTGCAATCAGGGTATCACCAGTTATGGATCAAGGAGGATGACGTCCCTAAGACCGCCTTTAAGATGAGGTTTGGACATTGCAAGTTTATTTTTTTACCATTTGGACTGACAAACTCCCCAGGGGTATTTATGAGTTTGATGAACGGGGTGTTCTGCGAGTACTTGGATAAGTTTGTCCAAGTGTTCATTGATGATATTTTGATTTACTCTCAGACGAAGGAGGAGCATGATGAGCACTTGTGCTTGGTACTAAAGTTTTTGCGAGAGCACAAATTGTATGGAAAGTTGTCCAAATATCCATTTTATCAATCGAAGATTCAGTACTTAGGGCATGTCATCTCCGACAAAGGCATCGCCATGGATCCAAACAGGGTCGAGGCTATTATGGAATGTCCTACACCAACGAATGTCCCAGAAGTGCGTAGCTTCAAGGGTTTAGCAGGATACTATCGACGATTCGTCAAGGGATTTTCGAAGATAGCAAATCCGATCACGGAGTTGCAGAAGAAGAGAAAGAAGTTTGTTTGGACCGAGAAATGCATGGAATCATTTCGGAGGCTCAAGGAATTGTTGACAGCAACATCGATACTAAAGGTCCCATACATGGACATGGACTTCTTGGTATGCACTGATGCATCAAAGAAAGGCATAGGCGGAGTCTTGATGCAAGAAAAACATGTGATTTCTTGCATTTCGAGGAAACTAAGAAGGCATGAGGAGAACTACGCAACACACAATTTGGAGTTATTAGCCATCGTATATGCCTTGAAGGTTTCGAGACACTACCTTGTTGGATGGAAATTTGAACTAAGGACTGACCATTCTAGACTACAACACATATTTATGCAAAGTGACCTGAACGCGCGACAACAACCTTGTTTAGAATTGCTTAGCAAGTATGACTTCGAGATTACTTACATAAAAGGAATAGCAAACTGAGTGGTGGATGCATTGAGTCAGAGACCAAACATATTTTCAATGCTGCCTCTTCAGACGAATCTACGTGAAAATATTATCACTTTACAGCGTGACGATGACTGGTACAAAGAGGTCGAGGGTTTTATCAAACAAAACACAATGATGGTACCATGATTTGAAGGATTTTCATTTGATAGCGATGGCTTATTGAGATTTAAAAGTTGGATCTACGTACTGCCAAATGATGAGTTGAGGATGTTGATCCTAAACAAGGCTCATAGAGAAGTATACATGGCTCATCTGGGAGTCATGAAGATGAGGGCAAACCTTAAACCCTTATTCTTCTGGAAGGGAATGAAGGAAGACATAGTCAATTATGTGGTTATATGTCTAGAATGTCAGCAGGTAAAGGCTGAACATAGACACCCAGCATGATTACTACAACCACACGCTATTCTAGAATCGAAATGGGAGGTTATTTCGATCGATTTTATTGTGGGATTTCCACTGACAGCAATGAGACATGACTTAATTTTCATAGTAGTAGACACTTTGACGAAGAGTGCTCACTTTATTCCTGTGTGTACGACGTATCTGGCACCTGACATAGCTAGAATTTTCATCAATGAGATTGTGAGGCTGCATGGCGTGCCTAAGAGGATTATATCCGATCGAGGATCAATGTTTACTGGACGATTTTGGACGAGTTTCCAAGAGGCCTTGGGAACCCAACTTAACTTCAGTACTGCATATCACCCGGAGACTGACGGGTAAACCGAACAAATGAATCAAACCTTGGAGGACATGTTGCGCATGTATGTAATGGACCAGCAAAAGCGTTGGGAAGAATTCTTGTCACTAGTGGAGTTTTCTTACAACAACAGTTACCAGAGCACCATTAAGATGGTGCCTTTCGAGTTTCTTTATGGGAGACCATGTCAGATGCCTTTGAGTTGGAATCGGCTCGAGGATAGGGTCCTAATGGGACCAGAAGCGATCCAAAAAATGGAAGAGAAAATGAAAACAATAAGACAAAGGATTAAAGAAGCGCAGGATCGACAGAAGAGTTGTGTCGATGCACACCATGTTGATCGTAGTTACGAGGTTGGCGATCAAGTCTTCTTGCGGGTTAAACCGCATAAGAGTTTGATCAAGTTTGGGAAGGGAGATAAACTCTCTCCTAGGTTCATGGGACCTTTCAAGATTATGGAAAGAAAGGGGCATGTGGCCTATCAACTAGCCTTGCCTAATTCCTTGAGGCGTATGCATGGTGTTTTTCATGTATCTGTTTTGAGACATTATATTAGTGATCCTACACATGTTATTGATATGAGTTCCTTGAAGGTATCATACGAGGGAGTGCTCAGAGCTGAGACGGTCCGCATCTTGGATCATCGCGTTCGATAGCTATGATGTCTAATGGTAGATTAGGTCAAGGTCCAGTTGGACAATTATAGTCCACACTCGGCGACCTGGGAGGACGCATATGATATGCGCCAACAGTTTCCATTTTTGTTTCATAGATAGACATATGATACTGTGATACACTTTATTTCAGCATATATACTGTGAAACTTCAGGATGAAGTTTAGACCAATAGGGGGTGTATGTAACATCCCACTCTGGTGCACTGAGCAAACTTATTCTTTGAGGACACTTGCTCGCAAGTGATCTGGATTTTTATTCTATTAAAACTTTTGACTTTGATTATGATGAATTATGGGTTGATGACATGTTGTTTTACTACTTTAACCTTGAGGATGCAGAGGCATCGATGGAACCCCTTGGACTTCGGATCAATTCAGCGAGTGTGCCATTGGGGTTTGATTGTTTTACTTTGATATTAGTGCATCTGACTAGATGATATGATGTGGATATGTTCTGACATGATTTGTTGATGATGCAGGATGATGATAGCTTGCTGACCAGACTCACATATGGAGTAAAGGGGTCACACACGACTACCAGAGATGTTGAGGGAGAGGTGTGGACAACAGTCCTGCCACAGCCTACTAGCACTCCCTCCATGGCTCGAACTGTAGGTTATCGATTACCTAGTTTGAGAGGACCCACGATGCTGTGAGGGAAGACTGCGACAATCACTCACGATCATTCTAAGGGGCACACAATAAGGTGGGGCCCTTATTCCCTAGAATCCCTTAGTCTCCCACAAGTTCACCTGGTGGAGTATTGACTCTAGGGGTTATTGATGTCTACCAAATCTTTCAAGAGGCGAGTGGCACCCTTGGAGCATGTAGTGCATCCTGAAGGCCACTTCACGCAAAGGAACAAATGAGGCGAGTGGCACACTTGGAGCACCTAGTGTGTCCTGAAGGGCACGTCACATTGTTGATGATAGAGGGATGAACCTAGATGGCCCTGAGACAAATAAAATGTTAAGTAATTTAAAAAGAAAAAATTCCCTAACTGAATGTCGCCTAGTACGAAATTTAAGGCCTAAGTCTAAATTACGCTAGTGGTAAAATTTTGTCTTCTATAAAAAAAAAAATAGTAGTAAAAATAATTAAAAAAAAAAAAAATTAACTTAAATAATAATTTTGACCTTCGTTAAATCTTGTAACATGAAGGGAGTAAGAAATTCAATTATTCAAAAAAAATAAAATATGTGGTAATAAATGTAAAAAGGGGAATTAATTATTTTATCTTTTTGATCATTTAAAAAAAAATACTAATTAAATGATAAAAGGGAAAAGGGTTTAAATTCCACACATGCCTTTTTGAGTTCTAATTAAAAAGGAGAAAGAGGGAAAAATAAAATAAAAAATTAGGAAACTAGGGAAATGTAACACCCCATATTTTGACCTTAGGTAGTTAGAACATTGTTGTTTACTAATCTTAATAATTCAAAGTTTAGCATTTGTTTGGATTCAGTTAGACTTTGTTAGACATTGAGATGTGTACCTCTAGACCTATTTTTATGTTACATGATATATGCTCATGACAAAGATAGTTATTTGATTATTTAAACATGAAAATTAAAATGGGTAAGTTCGGTACATGTATACCAATTCAAGTTATGTTATGAATGTATAATAGATGTAACTCATGATGTAAATAGGAATACATTTCTTAATTGAGTGTCAATGGAAATATGGATTCTTATATAAATTGTGATGTATCGACATCAATATGTGTTATTGGTGAACTAACCTACAGGATGATGAGCTATGTGATAGCCAAATGACTATAGTATTGAGGTAACTGGGATGTCATAGACATCAAGAAGATAGTATATGTTATATGTTGTAATTATTATTTAATTTATGAATCGAAATATTTCTATGATTTGCGGTGAGTGTGGTTTTGACAGAACACACAACTTGCCCAGAGTGATTGTTTGATGACGTGACTCTAAGAAAAGTAGTTGCACAGTATGGCTCGATATAGGGTGTTGACCCTGGTTTTATAAGGAGGGGTGGAGGTATTTCCCACCATTTATCCTCTGAAACCTAGAGTCGTGGGAGGGCTTCGTGAAGTCACGCTCCCCTAGA
>WSFP011473658.1:0-17324 GCA_009831015.1 Picea engelmannii
GCAAGTAGTAGCTTGCAAAACAGAGGTTGCAGCCTCATTATGAGTTGGTGCTCATATGTATGATATTGTAAAGAATGTAACTATTACTTATCATATAAAGAAAAAGAGGTTTTTACCCTGTATGGGTTTCCTCAAGAAATATCCGTCTCTGTGTTTCTCATATGTGTGACTGATGCTGAATTTGTCATGGTTTATTTCCCTGCATTATTGTGATTATCATTTAGTGTCTCAGCAAAGAGTTTAAAAGAAGCATAAATTGTTTAAGCACGGTAACAACTGATTCACCCCCCCCTCTCAGTTGTCCAACACTTCTTTCTAGGAGTATCCACGAGCCACGAACCTTTCCTTGTATTTCTCGATACTCCCATATGTTGAGTGTTTTGTCTTGTAAATACATTTGGAACTCACAATTGATCTCTCTTTCAGTCTCAAAACCATGATGGACTGGTATTCCTCAATCATGGCATCCTTCCATACTTTATTTTTTGTTTCCTCTTCATAATAGGTAGGCTCAACATCAATGATATCACATAACAATGCCACATAATTGGAATATGGTCAAGGTTTCTTTCTTTCTATGAAAGATCCATTTGGAGCACCATACTTCTCGGCATATTGAATAATCTCACAAGCCCAAGATAGTCTTCTTTTCTTTGTAATTGTTTTTGTGGGTCTTTGTGGTTTTTTCATGTCATGGTCCTATGGAACATGCTCCTCTGGCACATCATCATTACCATAATTTGAGTCTACAACTCTAGGAGTTGTAGGCTCCTCATCATGGATCTCATCTATATGATGTTTCTTTGATCTATTGAAGGCTGCATCCTCATCGAAGGTAACAACTCTGCTAATCTTGATTTGTTTATAATGAGGGATGTAGACTCTATGTGCCTTCGATGTTTCACTATATCCAACGAATACACCCTTCTTTCCTGAAGGATCCAACTTTGATCTCTTATCTTTGGGAACATTCACATACACTGGAAAACCAAATATCCGTAGGTGGCTGACCTATGTATTTTCTCATGTAAACATTTCTTCTAGTGTCTTTTTCTCAAGTGCACGGTGAGGAATTTTTTTCTTCACATAGACAACGGTCTTGGTTGCTTCTGCCCATAGGTGCATAGGAAAGTATTGATCATGAATCATGGCCTTTACTGCCTCCATTATCGTACAATTCTTTCTTTGTTTCACCATTCTACTGAGAATTGTAGGGAGTAGAGAGCCCCCTCTTAATCCCAACTTCTCTACAGAATTTTTTGAAGTCATCTAAGGTGAACTCTCTTCCATTATCTGACCTCAAAATATTTATATTCCTTTAAGAAATATTTTCTACAAGAGATTTTAATTATTTCAACTTGTTAAATACTTCACCTTTTTATTTCAAGAAATAAATCCAAGTCTTACGTGAGAGATCATCAATAAATAAAAAATAATATACATACCTGCTAAGTGAAGTGGTTGGCATTGGTCTACACACGTCTGAATGTATGATGTCCAAAATGCATTTGGCTTTGTTTTCACTACTTGGAAATGGATTCTTCATGTTCTTGCCTTGTGCGCATCCTTTGCATGTTCCTTCATGATCCACCTAAATCTCTGGAAAACTTGTTACCATCTTTCTTATGATAGGTAATGCTTTGTAGTGTAAGTGAGTGAACCTTCTATGCCATATCTCACTTGGATTTACTATGTTGTGTACTAATCTTGAATCTGAGTCTCCCTTTAACTTGTATAGACCTCCTTCCTTGACACCAATCACAATAGCATCATCAAGAGCCTTTCCTCTTGGCCACATGACAACTTCACCATCAATAAAAGCGACTCAGAATCCTTTTTCTTCCAACATTGAGATGGAAAGGACATTTTTCTTCAAACAGGGTACATACAAGACATCCTTTATCTTTAAGGGTTTTCCAAAATCTAACTTGTAGGAGGTTTCTCCTACTCCTTTGATGGGATATTGATAGTCATCACCGAGCTTCACCTTATGAGGTGAATATTTCTGAACCAGATCTGAGAGAGAATATTTGTAACCAGTCATGTGCTTAGAAGCACCACTATCAACAAGCCATGTGTCACTTCCATGAGTGACGATTCCTGTAAGAGTTGATATCAATACATGTTATTCACTTGAATTAGAATCTTTTGTTCTTTTCTGAGCAGGTTCATCATCTTCTATGACATGACAATTATGTCTCTTATTTTGTCCTTTTCTAGCCTTCTCTTTCTTGAGAGGACAATTTCTTGGAATGTGTCCCATCTTCTGGTAGCAGTAGCATTTGTAGCTACAGTAATCCTTTTGAGACTTTCATGACCTTTGAAACTTCTTGGGGGGATGATCCTCTTTCCTGCTCTTTCCTTTTCTTGCATGTACTGCAAGAGCTTGATCATCATTGCCCAACTTCTCTTATCTTATTGTCGGTTGTAATGTCCCCATTTTGGGACATTATAATTTTACAGAGTGATATGCCTACCAGAGTATCTAGATAGGGGTGACAGAGAGTTCAGAAGATATTGAGGGGTTTTATTGGGCCCGACTTGCATCGTTCATCATTAGGATCCATTCCGCACAGCTTGTCTTTGGTTCCATTGCATTCTGACGATTTTCGTAATTTTGAGTTATTATGGATCATATCTTAATTAAATTCACTAAGAAGGTCATAATGGGCATATTACTTTGAGAAACCTCTTAGTGTAATAGCTCATCAAAATCGGGAAGAAGAGCACTACAGGATAATATGATGAGAAGTGACTTTCAGTGGCTAGAGAAGCCATAAGGATGGATAAATCACTTTTTAGAGGTAAAATGGTTAATTAATTAATTAATTAAGTGATTTAATCAAGGAATAATAAAATAAAGTAAAAGTCACTTGGAGGGAAAAGGTCAACAAAAAATTAGGGTTTCAGTAGTGAATTAGGGTTTAGAAAAGCTATAAGAGAAGGGTCAATGACCTAATTCATTATTATGTAGATTATGACTTGTCATTGAGGAGAAGAGGCGCATCTCAGGAGAGATAGTTCAGTGGATTCCAGGAGGAAGACACCAGTGGCTAATTTTGGTGTTGAGAGACACACCCTAGTCACCGAGAAGATCATTCAGGTCTTCCATCATTCTTCAACAGCAGTTACACAGTTTTCAGCAGCAAGGGTGCATTCATCCAGAGTGAGGGCACGGCTTCTAAGAGGGTTTTTAGTCGACTTATCCCATCCAGGGAGAACTCTGAGATTTCCCTCCAACCCATTTGAGAGGAGGGAAAGGCACATCTTTTGCCTAGTTCCTCATCAGATTCCGATGGAGGAATCAACTGGGACGCATTTTCCAGACTTGGACGTGTGACACTTTTAGCGAGCACATTTGGGGTTCCAGAGAGAGCATTAGACCAGATTCAGGGAAACCCTTTCGACCCATTTCCCAGTAGACCAAGGTGGTCGTTTTGAGACATATCTCATCTGATTTTGACAGTGGAATTACTAGGACACATTTTTCCATAAGAAGAGGGGCGCATTCCCCCAGGGGTATCCATCTGGGGTCAAGATTCATCAGCAGAGGGGTCTGATAGATACCAGTACTGAGGACTAGAGCATGGCACATCATTGGGGATAGTTTCCAGGCCATTCTGAGAAGTATAGCTCCTAGGGTGAACTTTCCAGACTTCCAGTAGTTACCGTCAAAGCTACCATAGTCCCAATGCATCCATTGATTTTGCAGTGCTCCCATATTCTGAGTATTATATTTTAGTTGATTATTTGTATTTCGGCTAAGATCCTTTGTATGTTGATCTATTCGAGTATTTTAAGTTTATTCAGCCGCATTCGGCCATTTTGTAATCCACAGAGATATCATAATACAAACTTTGTAGTCCTTTGTCACATTTATTATTTGTATGATTATTTATATGTTGTAAACCATTGATCCTACACACACATTAGTTGTGTTTCCTAGACTATCCAAGTCAGGAACATTACAGTGGTATCATAGCTTTAGTCCTGCTAGCCTGTGACTAAATTTGATGAGTTCAGTGGTTGAACTAGAAGGCAGAGAGGATGTGGGGAGACAGATATGAGAGGCTAGAGGGCACTGGTAAGGCACCCATGGACCCAGAGGCAGCCTTCATGCAGGTACTCAATAATTTGCTAGTCAATCAACAGACCATGACGCAGTTTTTGGCACAGTTGGTTGATAGATTAGCTATAGTGGACACCCCGGGCACACCAGCCCCACATGCAGCACAGGGGAACTTGGGGGCAGGCAGTAGACCCCAGACACCTACTTGCACATACACATCTTTGAGTAGGAATCCAATACCATGGTTCCCTAGTTTTCAGAGGGCACCACCAACAGTAGCACAACAACTGTTAGCATAGAGGTTGTCCAGTCAGGCAGAAGACATTGAAGAGTACAAGAGGGAGTATACAGCATTGGGTCATGACTTCCATCATGACATGACATTGGTCGAGTACTGTGGTATTAGGGGCATGAACCATCCCAAAGAACCTCAGAGAGGATGACAGCAAAAAGAACAGGTGCATAACATAGATTTCATCCGAAAAGTTGGTAAACTCACCATACCTTCTTTTGATGAATTGTCCAAATGCAGTGCCAGAGATGGGGTACAAAAGCTATACATGTACTACGAGCTCAACTAGATGACTAAGACGGAGGCTAGTGACTCTTGCACATTTGAGGGATAGTTGGATGGACAGGATGATAGCACATGTTCTTCATCTTCCCCGTCAAGCAATGCTGAGGATTCAACACTTCAGCATAGTTGTGACACTTGTGAGGATTCATATGTGTTGGCACTTAGACATGATGAGATTAGGAGGTTGGATGACCTACCTATGGGTGTAGACATGGCTTCCCAGAAGTCATGTATGGAGAATGATGAGCTTCCTATGATGAGCGAGCCACATTTTTCATCTTCTCAGTCCCCTATGCTATCCACGACACAAGAGGATATCAGTGAAATTCCTGATATGGTAGAGGAGCCTTGTGTGGGGATTGTACACAAGGGACATATGGATCTACAGAACCTGTAAGAGAGGTATGGCTTGGAGATAGTTGAGCTTACACATACCTATCAGTATGAGGAGAGTGAGTCACCACTCTTGGAGATTCCATTGATGGATCAGGTTGTGGAGACCGAGAGCTTGTTGGGACAGTTACTTCCAGGATTGATCTACAGTGATGAGTATGCACTCCTTATTGGACAGGATGACCATAGCTTGTGTCTGAACACATCTGTATGAGATCCATGTGTAGATGATATTATTAGGGTGAGTGCATAGGAGGATACATCTACCCATATAGGATACATTGTGATTCATATGGGGGTATCGGTTGGTGATGGTGTGTAGTGGCATTCAGGAGGACTCACTAGCGTAGTGGACAGTGGGAAGTTCAGTGCCTTATCTTTTGAGGAGTGTGTTGTTGGGGATTTGATTGTTGACACTAGAAATAAGGGGAATGAGGTATAACTTCAGCGGGACTGTGATCATGAGTCACAACACTGGATGGGACAATTGAGAGTCAGTGAGGACATGATCATGGCAACCACTCGATGCATTGATGATACACATGCATTAGTGGCAGGTTATTATTGGAGGGCATCGATGGTACATGATAGTTTAGATAGGGGACTGGTCATTGATGACTTCCATACACTCATGGAGAGAGTGACTGTGATGAGGGTCGACTACCAACAGTTATTGATGGATAGAGATTACCTATTGGAGATTGGCAATATGTATCACAGGGAACTGAGGGAGAAGAATCTTGAGGTGGACTGACTCACTCATGAGTTGGTGAGCATACGAGGATTCTTGGAAGGCACACAGACAACCCTTCAGGAATCAAAGTCCAGATTAGATGAGCTACTTGAGGAGATTGGTCAGAGATACACTATATCTATCTCGACAGAGAGTCATATATGTTCCTCAATTAGATTGTTGGAGGATATCTGGGTGTCATAGGGGCCACCATTCATGGGTAGTTCTGAGACAATTGGTCATACACATACACATGAGGATTCCAGAGCGAGGGGAAGTTAAAAGGACACTTTCATTTGTGTTCCAAGATTGGTTGATATCCACACAGAGGTTGATCCAGAAGTACACCTTAGACATATGATGATGAGAGAGATGTACAGTGGGATTCATGGGGACAAATTTGATGGCAAGGAGGAGACACACTTAGTGGAGCATGGAGATTCCCCTCCCTTGCAGCAGCACATAGTTCTGGAAGATCACCTTCACAATAACAACAACTATCTGAGTGATGATGGAGGGAGAGTGATTGACCAATAGTTTGTGGATTTATCTATTGTTGTACCTGATAGTTGGAGTTTAGGTGATTATTCACCATGGGTGCTAGTGGATGAGATTTTGTTCCAATCCTGGGGATTGACCAAAGCATATGATACTTTCTAGTCCCACAGTTGGTTGTAGATATTTATGATAGCCTTTCCCGACACTTTTATCATTGACAACAACACAAGGGGATCTAGACAATGGCAGGGGACATGGAGAGTTGGTAGGATGAGACCACTTGATAGAAGTGTCTTGATTGCATACAGAAGGATAGGGGTGGATCATCAGGGTATACAGTTGAGGTCCTAGGAGTGATGGAGAGTATCCTAGGCCATGGGACAGAGGATATCTTAGAGGTTTCTACATATTCAGACTCTCATTGGGATGAGGGTGGAGGGATTTCGATAGTTACCAGTAGGGCACATCAGTAGTTAGTGGGGATTGGAAGTGATGAACTTCCAAATTTGACATGGGATCTGGGAGTCCATTAGGTCGATAGTTTGTTTTATCTTATGAGGATCCATGCGTGGAGGGTCCAGTATGAATACATTGAGAAGCCAGTCATGATCAGAGTAGAGCAGCATCGACGTGATGGTCCATGTCAGAGACTAGCATGGGACCTTGGGATTACAAGGTCGGGCATTTCATTGACTAATGGAGACGTGCGGGCGTTTGCAAGGGGGAGTCACTTTGATTTTCCAATGAGTTTCAGTATTGGGGAGAGCACGTCACTGGATGGTGATTCATTGAGGTCTTGTAGTACCTCACTATGGCAGCATCATGTTCAGTCGGTGGGGGTTGTGCTGAGTTTGGTATGGTTTGGTAGGATAGACCTATTTCGGGTTGAGGCCATGTGTTATTTGCAAGAGACTCATGGTGTTGATATGTTATAGAACTATACTCCACAGGGTATTGCGGTTCAAATTCTGATATGGGATCCAGGGATTGGAGTGCTTGGTAGTTCATCATTGGATGGAGTTGAGTTTTGAGTAGAGTGGTTTCTCGGGGAGTTGAATGAGATTCTTTGGCCATTAATCATTCTACTCATTAGGAGCATGTGGGTGTCATGTGTGGTGAGCACTTTGAGAGACCGCATCTTGAGGGAAGTCTACCTTGTGTCACACAGGTGGATATGGGACCCCGGTATCATATGTAGTTGGATTCAGTTATTGCTTGAGGACAAGCAATATTTCGGCAGGGAGGACTGTAATGTCCCCATTTTGGGACATTATAATTTTACAGAGTGTTATGCCTACCAAAGTAGCCAGATAGGGGTGATAGAGAGTTCGAGAGATATTGAGGGGTTTTATTGGGCCTGACTTGCATCATTCATCATTAGGATCCATTCCGCATAGCTTGGCTTTGGGTCCGTTGCATTCCGACGATTTTTGTAATTTTGAGTTATTATGGGTCATATATTAATTAAATTCACTAAGAAGGTCATAATGGGCATATTACTTGGAGAAACCTCTTAGTTTAATATCTCATCGAAATCGAGAAGAAGAGCACTACAGGATAAGATGATGAGAAGTAACTTTCAGTGGCCGGAGAAGCCATAAGGATGGATAAATCACTTTTTAGAGGTAAAATGGTTAATTAATTAATTAATTAATTAAGTGATTTAATCAAGGAATAATAAAATAAAGTAAAAGTCACTTAGAGGGAAAAGGTCAACAAAAAATTAGGGTTTTAGCAGTGAATTAGGGTTTATAAAAGCTATAAGAGAAGGGTCAATGACCTAATTCATTATTATGCAGATTATGACTTGTCATTGAGGAGAAGAGGCGCATCTAAGGAGAGATAGTTCAGTGGATTCCATGAGGAAGACACGAGTGGCTGATTTCAGTGTTGAGAGACACACCCTAGTCACTGGGAAGATCATTCAGGTATTCCATCATTCTTCAGCAGTAATTACACAGTGTTCAGCAGGAAGGGTGCATTCATCTAGAGTGAGGGCACAGCTTCTAAGAGGGTTTTTAGTCGACTTATCCCATCCAGGGAGAATTCCAAGATTTCCCTCCGACCCATTTGAGAGGAGGGCAAGGCGCATCTTTTTCTTGGTTCTTCATCATATTCTGGCAGAGGAATCAATTGGGACACATTTTCTAGACTTGGACGTGCGGCACTTTTGGCGGGCACATTTGGGGTTCCAGAGCGAGCATTAGACCAGATTCAAGGAAACCCTTCCGACCCACTTCCCAGTAGACCAAGGTGGTCATTTTGAGACACACCTCATCTGATTCCGATGATGGAATCACTAGGACACATTTTTCCAAAAGAAGAGGGGCGCATTCCCCCAGGGGTATCCATCTCGGGTCCAGATTCATCAGCAAAGGGGCCCGACAGATACTAGTACTGAGGAATAGAGCAGGGCACATCATTGGGGACAGTTTCTAGGCCATTCCGAGAAGTATATCTCCCAGGTAGAACTTTCCAGACTTCCAGCAGTTACCGTCAGAGCTACCATAGTCCTAGCGCATCCATTGATTCTGCAGTTCTCCCATATTCTGGGTATTATATTTTAGTTTCTTATTTGTATTCTGGCTAAGATCCTTTGTATGTTGATCTAGTCGAGTATTGTCAATTTATTCAACCGCATTCAGCCATTTTGTAATCCATAGAGATATCATAATACAAACTTTCCAGTCCTTTGTTGCATTTATTATTTGTATGATCATTTATATGTTGTAAACCATTGATCCTACACACACATTAGCAGTGTTTCCTAGACTAGCCAAGTCAGAAACATTACACCAGTCTAGAGTCTTCTTGAGTGCAATCTTCCCATAGCCTGTTAAAATTTGTTAGCTTTCTTCTAGAACAGATTCCTTGAATAAATGATGCCCAAGATTTTGGGAGACCATTCAATGTAGTCAATACTAGCTCCTCTTTTTCAACTGTGTCTCCAATAGCTTCAAGTTTTTCTTTGATTTTAGACACCCTTGTAAAGTAAGATTGAATGGTTTCTAAATTCTACATCTTCACATTCTTGAGTTGTGTCCTCAAGGTCATCTTTCGGTTGATATTATTTCCTTCATACAATCGGGATAAGGCATCAAACATTTTTTTTGGGGTCTTCAATGATGAGACATGTGGGATCAAGTTATCCTTGATAGAATCTGCAATGGTCATCTTTTCCTTAACCATATTTTTCTTGTGCTTTTCCTTAGCTTCATCTCCCTCTGGCTCTGCAACTTCTTCTTCAATAAAACCTTCTAGATCATTTTATTCTAGAATGAGAAACACTCTATACTTCCATGCTCAGAAGTTGTCAGCACCCTCAAGATTTTCATCAAGCTTAGTACTGGTAGTCATTTTTCCCAAGAATCGACTTCAACTCAACCTTTAAATGACAAACACCTTGACCTAGGATTTTATGAAAAACCCCTAATTTTTCAACTTCAGAATTTTTCACATCTGATCCAGGGAAAAGATGCTCCCTACTTAGGTGACCCTCTTGGTGGGTGCAATAGGTTCTCAACGAGCTTGAAAATGGTGGGAAATGCAAATATTCCTTCCAACGGTTAGACTGTTATGAAGGAAACCATCTCTAAAACCATGTTAAAATTTTGATATGCCCGTTTAACCATAGACAATGTCACATCATTGTCACCCAACCATAGGCATCCACATATGCCACCCCCGAGAACAATAACCTTTTCTGAGGTAGAATGATTCTTAAAATTCCACATTAGAATGAATAGATAAACCCTAACCAGAAACACCACAGCTGCAGCAGCAACACAATACCAATAAAGTGTACCTTTACCAAGATAAGCACACAAGAAGAAGATACCAGAAAGACTTGTGCCCTAGTTTCCACTACTTCTCCTTATACTTGCGCCCTAATTGTTGTCACAGTTCCTCCATAGACTTGTGCACTATTTTATTGGGTGAGTGAGTGTGTCTAAATGAGCTAGGCGCCTCCTTATTTACACTAGCATGTCCAAGTGACTTTTCGAGGTGGGGTCGACTTCTCTTTCTAGGGCATTCTATTTATTCATTATTATTCTCATTAGGTCGACTTCTCTTCTAGGGTTTTCACACATTTGTTTGATGGTTCTCTTGCTCCCATAATATTCTATTCTAAGTACAAAGGTTACACTTGGAGGTCAATACCTCCCGCAACTACCAAAACATCAACAGAAGGGAGTTGTGTCAGGTCTCTAAGAGTGATATACACTTCTCAAATGATCCTACACATGCAACTCAAATTTCATATAAGACAAGACTTCAACACAATCTCCAGTACAAACATATATTATAAACACAAGTAAACACTAGATATACTACCATAAAAATTATGTTAATAAAAATACTTAGAAGAGAGACTCAAGTTCCATCAAAGAGGATGATACCTCCCTTTTCTCTAGTTGTGTTGGAACCTCCCTTGAGGTTTTAAGGTTGAATCATCCAAGGTATGTGCATAACTATACTAATGAAGATGGTCTACGATGAATCAAAAAGTCTTCAAGGTTGGAGTGAAAATAAGCATAATTAATCCATATAGAGGTGTTGGAGATGATAGGTGCAAATAACCCAAGAGCATGGAGGAGGTGGAAGAGAGCTTAGATTAATATGTGTTTCAAATACAAGTGTGTACTTGAAATATAGGGTTTCAAATATAGAGTGATTAAAGAGTTCAATAGACATTACAAAGAGGAATTGAATGGTATAAATAGGAAACGGAACAACCTCAAGGTATAGGTGCATGTTAGGTTAGCCATTGAAGGGTCCAAGTAAGATGGAAAATTTGTATTGCATTGTTTGACTATGTACGGTTGGTTTTCTAAAACTATGCCATGGGTTTTTAGGCCCAAAATAATTCTCTATTATGTGGGATACAAAAAAATAATTGTTGTACCCTCTTTAGAAAATTGCAATACTAGTCAGTAATCACTTTTCCTATGGCCAAAATAGGTCATCAACATAGATTCTCATTTTATTTGTTCTTCAATCTATGTGTGTTTCTTACTATGATTTGTTTTGTTTTTTTTTGTTTTTTTAATTGTAGACCTTAATTATGAATATTCAAAACAACAAAAAACTCAAGCATTGTATATGTCAATCACACACATAAGAACATCATGTTTTACCCTATAAACCCAATTGGGAAAACCAACAATAATAGAAGGCATCTAACTTTTCTTTTATTCAGTGAATATAGATTACAAGGGGCCTCTTCTTTAGCATAAAATATAATGTCAAAACTTCTACATACACAAAGTGATTTACCTCCTTAGCACTGCGATAGTGTTTTATCCATCAATTTTTGCAACAATCAATTAGGATGAGCATTCTCCTCCTTAGAAGAATGATGTGTTCTCTAGTAGTCCATTAGCTATATACTTCTTCCAACTATAGACTTTTTGATGGATGGTATCTTATAGTTCTTCTTATTTCTTTCATTCACTAGCATCGATATAGAAGCATGCAATAACTTTCAAATTTCCAAAGGTCTTCAAAATTTGGACCGCAACTCCAATTCGATGCTTGTTCTTGCACACCTTTGATCTAGTATTCATATGGAATCCACTTATGTCTTCCACATGAAATAATATTCCATCTACAAACTTAGAGACTATCTGTATTTCCTCAAAATGGAGACCAAATCAAATTTCAATGAACATAAATCCAAGCCCTCTTGGTATATTGGTTTTTTGTGGAAGATCAAACTCTTCCCTTTAGTTACATGTGAATTCCACACATCCATAATTGATTCCTTAAGCATTTTGACTTATTCTTGAATATAATTTGACTTATTTTAAAGAAAAATGGATTCCCTCAGTAGAGTCAGTTATTTTGTAACAACTAACTATTTACCATACTAAGACATTTTTCCAATCGACTTCAAACTTCAGACCAAATAAACTTTAATTCACAAAGTTGATTTTTTTTTGTTGCAAGCATATTCTATCTTTGGATGAGTTGATTCACTTCAACATACCAGTCTCTATGTCCAATTAGGGATGAGAAAGTCCATTTCTTAATGGGGAGGTTGATGTTGCCACTCACCATGCAAATTAACTAAAGGCTCGATTTGTTCCTTCCACTGAATCAACTTCACTCCTCCAACTAGAATGAAATATTCAATTGGTCAATTCCTTCTTAGATGATGGACTTATCATGCAACATGTCATCTCCTTTGGAAACACAATTTACAAATTTTCCTGTCGACTCGTGAACTCTATATGAGTTCATACCTATCCCATCAACTGCAAGCTCATTTATCGTTCAATTTCTTCCAGTGGGATTGATTGAGGCCATCATCAACTCTCTCTTCACTCATGAGTTTGTCAGTTACTCTAACTATTGTTCAAGTTATCACAAACCATCTCAAAAGGTAAGGAATCTCCCTTTTATTAGCTATCTATGCTTTGCTTGGGAAATGCTAATTGATCTTCTTTGGCATCCTTTTAGAATTCTTTGAACCTCTTCGATCCCCTTTTACAAGAATGTGTTGGCATTCCTTAGCCTCTTTCTTCTACCACATTGATGTATGTTTCATCTACCAATACTTTTGGAAAAGTGATTGGTTGGGGTTAGATGTGTGATCAAGCTACTTTATGATGCCGTGAAACTTTTATTGAGGCTTTATAATCCAATGTCTAAGGATTTTAAATATTTTAAAATCTTGCCTTGGTTAGCAAGGTTACAAGATACTTTCAACCCTTTTATAAAAATGAAAATTCCTTTTTATAAAAGGGTTTATGTATCCAACCCATTATCACTAAAATTAGATATAATTTTAATGATACCTATAAGATACTTTCAACCCTTTTATAATGAAGAATACTCCTCAAGTGAGATGCCTCTTTAAATAAGCTTTACCAAGGATTTTCTCCTTGGGGTTTCCTTCTTGTTTTTTTTGGGTTGTTGTTGGCCTACTAAATCAATGCCCACCTTAACTCTTGTCATATTCCCTATCTTATAGGATTCACATCAATTCCATATTCATGGACCATCAAGGGTCAGCCCATTCCTTCCATCGAATCGACTTCACTCCTCTAGTTAGAATGAAATATTTCAATACTCATTTTTTTTTAGATGGCAGACTTACCATCACCACCATTACATTTGAGATTATTTTTCAATCGTATATATCACTAATTCAATGTTGAATATTGGATTTTCGGACACTACATGTATTTTCAATAATAACCATCCCCTCTTTTTCAAATTGATTGTTCATATACATCATCTGTTCATATACATCATCAATTGTTGATCACTTTTCCTTACTGAGAAAAATACCAATGTTGAAGGGAACCTTTGGGAGATTCAAAGAACACCCTCCCTTGTTTTATAGAGTTGATAATTCTCTATTTATCTATTTGTTATATGGTTGATATTCTTATTAGTCCCTGCCTTTAGGCTAGGGATATAGCAATCGGTTCACAATTTTTGAATACTCCTGCACACAGTTCAATACATTTTAAGCCAAAGTTTGAAAGATCATTTCATTTTCCACTTTTTATCAACTTATCAAATATTTCCAACAATTTTTTTAACCAATCAAGAATTTTGAGGCCTTATTTGGCCTCATAACGAGGCAAGCAAGGAGGCTCACGAAAAAAACTTAGGAAACATGGCATATATTTATAGTATATATTGTAAGGTGAATTAATGTTAAGTTTCAACTTAGCATTAATTTGAAACATTAAATGTTTCCCTATATATAGTTCATAGTCAAGTCATAGTCCATAGTTGATATTGGATATTTGTTACGTACATTTAGGCACGTGGCAGTGGCTTCACCATTACTCTTTAACACTTTTTCTATAACATTTGTGCTAGGTATATATGTAAAAGAAAATTTTCGCTTAGCCATAACTGGTTGCTAGTTATTCTTACATGAATTTGAGCAGAATTGAGTTGAATTTACCCCTTAGGAAAGAGGCTCAATCATTCCACTCTCAAAACGGTTTCTTCACTAGCTCGCCCATGGCCATAACTCAAACTAGGGCCTGCAGGATAGAGATTGACATATGGAATAACGAGCACAACAACAAATGAATAATAGTAGGGAGTTATCTCACTCTGTCATAAAGTAGGAAGATCGCAATTTGCAAGTTGGCCACCTTGGTAATGTATAGAAGTAGTTGGGATTGTCATTAATTTCAAATCAATCAATGAAGTATTCTAATATTTGAAAAAAGTAAGTAGAAAATAGCATGAATTCATAGTGTAATTCGTTTTCTTGCTATAGATAGATATAGTCTGAAATTTGAAATTTAATTTGCACTACCAAATCAGTATTTTTAAAAAGAATAGAAATACAATTAATTGTCTCCTACTTATTCCTGAGAGGCAAATCCTGAAAGCAATGAGAGATAGATATAGTGATCTTAAGAGTTTTTTCTAAAATTAATTTCAAGAGTTTGAATTTACCTCTAACAAGTCAAACAAACCAATAGTGTTAGCTTATCTATTGAATTCCACTGAACAATTGGAAACATCAACAACAATAGCCCCAACCACTTACCGAGGAGTAGTGACAATCGTCCCATTTATTCAACATCAACATCAGCAACAACCCCATCTACTTTCCCATCATCGACCGCATTATTCATTGATTGTTTCTTTCAAAAACCAGGGTGACCTTCATAAGTCAATAGGTACCTTATCATATATTATATTCGGTCAGTATTTTGATTTCACATTGATGGTGTATCCCTTCACTAGCTGCGGTTGGAGTGGAGTGTCCTAATAAAAAAAGTAGATCAGATGTATTTCCCAATGTAAGCTTGAATGTATCGTTGTCTTCATGGTGCTGTGAATCTCATGGAATTTATCTTGGCCTCTACTCTCATTGTTATTACATTGGACCTTAAAGAACTCACCTCATTTTTCTATCATACCTCTCAAGCAGTCGACACAGTGGTTATATTGTTTGGGAGAGCCATTACTATAGGTTGTGAAGGAGAATTTCTCCTGCTGCTATCCCAGCCTTGGCTCCCTCTGGCTCCATTCTCATCCCCTTTCCCTATCTATATTCACTACTGAATAGAGCAGGGGATTTTGATAGAGTCCATGGCCTCTTCATCCAAGAGCACCAATGCAGCCTATGTAAGGAAAGAAACACACGTAAGCCTCTTATAAATACCTCTAAACCTCCTCTAAATATATGTGGCACATGTGAAATGAGAATTCTGCGATGTGGCAATCAAAAATTATCATTTCAATATTTTTTATACATAAAAAAATAAAAAATTATTATTATAAAAATTGCAAACTAAAATTACCATTTCAATGTTTTATATCGATAAATATTTCCTTGTCCTGGTCTCTTCTTGCAATAGAATACCCCTCTTATGGGTAGAATTACAAAATATGATCCAGGATTAGAACTAGACTAGACTGGGTAATGGTGGAAACTGAAACTACCTATTTTGGCTATCAAACTGCGCTTGTGCATTTTTCAATCAATATCTAAATTAATTTAGGAAAGAAGTTTGTTTTCTTAAGAGCCAATTTCAACAAATTCCACAGGGAGAAAAGCTTAACTGCTCATGCATCTTCAAATATTCAACCAGATGCACTATGACTGGCTTAAAACCATTGTTCAAGTTGAAAATTTTACTACTCGACTACTCTTATAAAGCTAATAACGTCCTCAGAGCGCCTGTTGCTGCTATCTGGTAGGAAATTTACTAAAACGCCCAGAATGTCGATGCGAGCGACCTCTACTTGGCTAGAAGAAGGCTCTCAATGTTTCTCTACCTTAATTTATACCAATTCCATCCTAGGACTGGTAAAGCATCCATGTGTTTTTTATACACACAACTTATTCTCCATATGGTTTATCTGTCGTATGGTATTTTCTTAGAAGCTACCAGGTGTGTTGCATGCACTGATATAACTTTACATGATATTAATAATATGATTGGCTTGCTTTAAGGTCTGGGAGTTTATAAATAAGAAATGAATAAAGCCAAATCTATATTAGGCTTCTGAGTCTATAAATAAGAAATGATTAAGGGTTGAGATACCCAAGAAAATAACGTACATCAGAATGGGCATAACCTACATCATAATAAATGCAATCACTCGATTTCCCAAACTCAGTGGTTGAATATATTCACATCTGAACACTGAGAAAACCACGACCTATATATATATAAGACTGAGTATCTCCTCATGCTCCTCTGTGTATATCATAGTCCTCAACTTGTTGAGTATATTCAGAGGTGAATCCTTTTCGTGGTTAAATATATAGAAATGTACAAAAAAGGAGGAATCATTGTCGTACGATGGACATGGAGAAAGCTTGGATGGATATACACGTTGTGTACTCATTTATATTTTCTTATCCTACATTCATCACTAAAGTAAGTTGTACAATTCTTAATAAATAATGTTGATTAAAGCTCTAAACAAATATTTTAAATGGGCTCATTGATTTTTGTAAACAAGAGCTTCCTATTAGATAACCATAGTCCATGTGTTAATGCCAAAATGACATATGGAATTCCATGCAGAGAACGGAGTGTTCCATACTTTTGTGATGATTAATTTTGATCTGAAGCACAATCAAAGTTCAACTCTTGCGGAGGTTGTCGAGTCTGGACGATAGGTTGAATTTAACTTAGGAACTTCTCTAGAAAGCCCTGGAATGACTTGGTGATGGGTTCATTATCCAAGTTGGTTTATAATTGTTATCACAAGATAACAACAGGTCGTTATCTAACCTTAGCCAATGAAACTAACAACTGATAACTAATGTGTCCAATCCCAGAATGGCTTGGTGATGGGTTCATTATTCAAGAAAGATTGAAGGTATGCTATTGTTATCTTGCTACAAGCAATGACACAACTTCCCTAAGGCAGGGACTTGTTTCTCTGCAGCCCGTCTTGTTAAACTACTAGACTGTTGGACACACCTACCACACTTAGAGGGGGGGTGAATGAGTGTGGGGTTCTTTTTCCCAAAACTTCCCTCTTGCACAAAAACTCATCAATTAGCATTCAACATTTATTCATTACCCATTGTTGTCATTTATAACCATTTA
>WSFP011473659.1:0-17324 GCA_009831015.1 Picea engelmannii
GGAAGATTGGAGAATTTGTATTGAGGAATATGAATAAAATTGATGAATTTGCAGGTCATTTTAACAATGTCAATTTGAAATATGCTAAGAAGATCAAAGGTTTTGACTCAAGTAAAACCTTTGTTGAACATATGCAATCAGTGAGGTTTAGTAATTCTTTCATTCAAACTGTTTTGAGTGAAGAAGAAGAAATCAATAGGTAGAACACTCCTGCACATAATACTTTCGATCTGGAAACCTTACTCAACAAAAACAATCATTATAAACAAAAAGTAAATAATTATGGTGATAGGAATGCTCCATCACCAGTTGCCACTCCAAAAAATACTACATCTGAGAGCAATGCTCTAGCGGCCTACTCAGTTAAGAAGTTTGTAAACAATATCTCTAGTGGAGGAGGAGATAAGAACCCTCCCTCAAGAAAAAATTGAAAGTTCCCACAAACTTCTTGTAAGAAAGAAAAGAAAAACTCCATTGTAGCAGGAGGAGAATATTCTCTTAGAAAATGATATTCAAAGTTTCTCTTTGGAAGATACAAAATTGGAAGTACACATTGAAAAGATAAAATTTTCTGAAATAAAACAACATGAGCATTTTGTTCAACAAAATATTGGATTGGAAGTTGTCGGGAATAAAAGTTTCAGTGAAGAAGAATCCTTTACCATTCAAAGTGTTGTCTTTGATAACGATTATAAAAAGTTAACATTTGAAATAAATGATCAGATAAATAAGAAAGGAAAATCCCGCTCAGAGGTTGACCTTAAGTATATGTGACCATCTCAAATTTCCAAAATTCACAAGGCAATTGTGGATGCACTTGATGATTCTATTGATGGTTTGAAAGTTGAGAATGCCAGACTAAAAGAAAGAATCAAAGAATTGGAAACTGCATTGATGCCCCTTCCCATTTTGGCTAGCCCTTTAACAATGATAAAGCCAACCACATCAGGTACCAAATTCAAAGGATCATCAAGTTTGCTTATGGCTGTTTGAAATTATGTCGAGAGGAAAATTAGAAAGAGGATGTCACTCATAATGGAGGCCTGGGAAGTCTCTAAAAGTATTGTTTCTTTTGGTTCGAGATCACATGCGTTCGATGAATATCTTCAAGCTGACCTTAAAAATGATGAAGGGTTTTATACATATGTTGTCATACCATTTGGAATAAAAGTTTCAAATATGACAGATGCAAAGAGGAGAGAAGAAGATTTGCCTTCGCCCACTCGAATTAAACAGTTGAAGGCCTGTTGGATAGAAAAGATTAAAAATATAAAAGATATTATTCAAACTTGCAGTGAAGGCATACCAAAGAGAGAAGATTTATTCAAAAGCATTACAGAAATAGACTTGGAAGGTATCACTGTCAAATTTCAAGATCCAAAATTAATCTTTAATTCAAATTTTATGACAAAGCAACAGTTTGATGAACACGTGGAAATACTGAAAGGATTATCGACCGAAAAATTCAATAGTGTAATTGAGTACGGTGAAGAAGAAATTAATAATTGGCTTATTGATTACTCTATAAAAATGATCTAGGTGGATATCGGTGGCCACCCACCTATTCCATTGTCTCGAAAAACAGTTTTCCACCTTGGCAGTTTTTCGGGTTCCAAACTTCTGGGGCCGTTTTCAGGCCCTAAATGACGTTTTTTGGGGATTTGAGGCCCAAGAGATTGCCAAAAGCATTGACCTAGGCCACTTGGAAATTGTTCTTCTCGGTTAGGCCTTTTCAACAGGCTATCGTGCGCCTAAAACGAAGATCATATGCAAAAGTTACGAGCCCGGGAAGTTGATGTACTAACTTACCCAAACGGGGCCCACATGACCTTTGGCGCTTCATCTCCTAAGGTTAGGTTTTTGGATGTCTAGGTTTATTTGAAATTCCTGTTTATTGTAAAAAGCCTTCAGAGCCTCATTATAACCATCTTCTTACGAATGAGCGCAGCCGTCACATCTCTTCTTAGAGATAAGCCACCACCATTCCAACAAGCTTGTTTTCTACTGCATTTTACAGTTTCATCTTATTTCCTTATAGAATAGAAAACCAATTTTACCGTATCTCTGTTATTTTGTGTTAAACATATTTTAATAATCGGTCTTCATTTTGTTCTGCTCATAAAATCTGGATCAGTGGTATCAGATTGGTCTGCTCCTTGTCATCTTAATGCATGTCCCCAACGAGGTCAAGGTACAAAGAATTGGGTCTTGAGCTTGTTTCTCTTGAGGACAAAAGCTCTCGCACACCCAAGCGACCTCTCATGGAAGGAGAAAAGAAATATGGTGGGGCATGAGATCCTTTCAAAATCTTGCTTGAGGAAGCCCTCACGCAATAGACGAATGAGATGATGGATAGTTTTGCGCAAATCCTTTGACAACTACCAACAAGTGACACATCTTCCTCGAGCGGAAGCGCCGCCCCCTTCAAGGTACAAATAAACTTCAATATTCCTAGATTTGAAGGTCAGATAGACGCAGATGTTGTAAGCAAGTGGTTGAATCTACTAGAAGGGTATTTTTTTGTCCACAACTTTTTGAATAGAGAAAATATTACTTTTGCGCTCCTCAAAGTCACTCCCCATGTCAAAGATTGGTGGGAAATTTTTTGTGAGCAAAAACAAATAGATAAAACCTTATTATTTATAGTCGCGACCACCTAGGAATCCTTCAGGGATGCTATTAAAGAAAAATACTACCATGTTGGAAGATATGACGACTTTTATACCAAATGGACCACACTGCGACAAGAAAGAGACCAAGCAGTGCCAGAGTTCACAAATATATTTCATACCTTGCGCACCAAGTTGGGTATCAAAGATTCAGAGTGACATATGGTGCTCAAGTATCGAGGTTCTCTACATAGATACATCCAGACTGAAATGGAACTTCTTGACATCATGTCCTTGGGTGCGGCCTACCGAAATGCAGTCAAAATCAAGCAGAAGCTCAAACAAAAGACGCGACAATTTGGGCCTGGAAACCCTCACAGCAAAAGCTAGGAAAGGGCGGCCCCAACCCACAAAATAAAGGACATAGCAAAGATGGACAGTTGTAAGAAAAAACAGTCCAAGCCGCAAGAAAAGAAGGACACCAGAAAGACAAAGAAAGATACTAGGAAGTGGTGTGACTTCCATAAGAACCCTTGGCATAACACTGCTGACTGCCGCTCAAAGTAGTCGTTAGTGGCCGAAGAGAAAGCATCTGAATCAGATGCGGTTTTTTACTATGATTCAGACCTAGAAAGGGAAAGACAAATCATTGACGCAGAACCTAGTGCCACCGTTGCTACCACCAAGCTCCAACTTGGTGAACCACACAAGCCAAAAGAAGGAGAGCGCCTCTTCCATTCATATATGTGGGTAAAAGGCACCCTACTGCACTTCATCGTTGATAGCGGTAGCCAAAAGAACCTCATCTCAGCAGAGGTCATCAAGTAGTTGGTCCTGTCGACGTCGCACCCATAACCCTACACCATTGGATGGCTCCGCCAAGGAAGCGATATGCATGTCAGCCAACAGTTTCGACTATTGTACAACATCAAGCCCTTCAAAGATGAGGTATTGTGTGATGTTTCTCCTCTCAAAGTTTGTAATGTTCTTTTGGGCCAACCTTATTTATGGAAATGTCATGTTGTATATGAGTCTAGGCCTCGTAGTGTTATTATTACTTTGAACAGGAAATTGTACAGGATACCCGAGGCAGTCCCTCCTAGTGCTATTTCATTGATCTCTGTCAAGAAATGCAGGAAGGTCATCTCTCAGACCGAGAAATTTGTCTTCTTCATGATTCGCTCTCAGAGTGAGCAAAATATCACAACCACATCCAGGGCTTCCGCGGCTGATCTCTCCACACAACAGAAGTAAATGGATAAGGTTGTGGAAGAATACTCAGATATATTCACCTCTCCTACCGGGGTACCTATGCACTGCTAAGTCAAGCATCCCATCGATCTGACCCCAACGCACCGCTACCCATTGGGCCAGTCTATCACCGCTCTCTATTAGAAAACGAGGAGATGAAGAAGCAGATCCAATAACTTCTCCACAAGAGGCACATCCTTCCTAGCTCATCGTCTTGTGAGAGCCCAATTGTGTTGTTGTAGAAGAAATACAAAACCTGACAACTTTGCATTGATTATCGAGCCCTGAATAAAATCATAGTCCAAAACCAGTACCCGATTCCCTGAATTGACAACCTCTTTGTTCAGCTCACGAGGGCCAAATACTTCAGTAAGATTGATATAAATTCTAGCTACCACGAGGTCCTAATAGAACATACAAATGTATGGAAGACTGTCTTCAAGTCAAAAGAAGGTATTTTTGAATGGTTGGTCATGACCTTTGGTTTGACAAATGCTCCAACAACTTTTATGAGGATGATGGACGATATCCTACGACCTTTCACCAATAATTTTGTAGTGGTGTATCTGGATGACATCCTCATCTACAACAAGACTTGGGTGGAACACTTGCAACATATTCACCAGGTTCTGCACACACTGCGACAACACAAACTATATGCAAACTTAGAAAAATGCTCCTTCGGCATGGACATGGTGCATTACTTAGGCTACATAATTGATCAACATGGTGTGCATGTGGATCCAACCAAGATCCAGGTCATTCGTGACTGGCCAGCCCCAACCACACTCACTGAACTTTATAGTTTCTTGGGCCTCGCCAATTTCTATCATAAGTTCGTGTTGGGATTCTCTCATATCGCATGGGCCCTCAACCAAGTAACCAGGGTTGGCGGTAAGGAAACATTTATGTGGGGCCTGTCCAAACAACAAGCCTTCGATGAATTGAAGAAGAGTTTGTGCTCATCCTCGATACTCTCATTATCGGACCTACAACATCCCTTTGAGATTGAGACAGATGCTTTAGACTATGATGTGGTTGTCGTTCTCACTCAACACGGCCACCCCGTGGAATATTATAGTGAGACACTATCAGATGTTGTCCGTAAGTACCCTACTTACGACAAAAAAATGTACTCCATTGTGAAATCCTGTCGCCAATGGAGAAATTACATTCTTGGGAAGGATACAGTCACCCACACTAATCAAAATCCACTACAGTTCATGAATACCCAAGGCAAATTGCAGAATGACCGCCATAAGAAGTGGTCAACATACTTACAACAGTTCCACCTCAACATCAAGTATAAAACATGAAGTACCAACCGAGTTGTTGACTGCCTCAGCCGACCTCCAGTCATGACAGTCACTACAGTGTTGGACTCTTGTAACCACGAGACCTATGAATGGCCCCATATCTACAAGACAGACCCTGACTTGTCCACCACCTACCAAATTTTGAGCGCCAAATCAGTGGTCACTAATTTCCATTTTCAGGACGGGTTTTTGTGTCGTCTGGGCCATCTCTGCGTTCCATCAAGCGAGTGCACGAAGCTGATTTGGGAAGCTCACTACATTCGGATGGCAGGAAACTTTGGTGTAAAAAAGACAGTGGCAGTGTTGCAAAAACATTTATATTGGCTGAAACTTCGACATGATGTTGACAAGTATATCGGGTCCTGCACCGCCTGCGCTATTTCCAAGCCGACCAATAAGAAACATGCCCTGTACACCCCTCTGCCTACTCCTAACAGGTCGTGGTAATCCATCTCAATGGACTACATGTCGGGCCTCCCATCCACCGAGAGGGGAAATGACTGTGTTTTTGTGGTTGTTGATCACTTTTCCAAGATGGCGATTCTAGCCGCTTGCAAGAAGAACATCACAGTAGAAGCCACTACCAAGCTCTTCTTTGAATGAGTATGGGTACATTTTGGGATCCCACAAACCATTATCTCAGACCGTGACAGTCGATTCCTCAGCTCATTCTAGTCGAGCCTCTGGTCACCGCTGGATACCAAGCTCACCAAATCCACTTCCTTCCACCCCGAGACAGATGGCCAAACTAAGGTTGTCAATCGGATGGCCATACATATCCTGTGCATGTATAATTCAAAACACACCTGAACATGGGATAGGAGTCTTCCCTATGTCTAACATAGCTAAAAGCGAGCCCTGCATATCTCAACTGGCCATAAGCCCTTCAAGTGGGGTTGGGATTCCAACCATTGGGCCCCATGGATGTTGCACTATCCCTGACGAACACTTCAACTGACTAGTCCCCTGCTACACCAGAAGCTGACAAAGCCACCCAGTTCATTGAGCGGATCCAACACATCCACCAACAAGTTCATGATATTCTATAGAAGTCTAATTCCAAGTACAAGGAGAACCATGATCAACATCGGATGCCACATAAGTTTCAAGTGGGAGACAAAGTATTGTTGCATTTGCAGAAAGAACGCCTTACAGGGCCCCATCAGAAGCTTTGCCCACTCCGTTATAGGTCATACACCATCACCAAGGTTGTGGGTGACAATTATTTTGAGCTCAACATTCCCCCCTTCCTTGGTCTGCATCCAGTCTTCAACGCGGTTGTCCTTCGGCCATATTTCCCACCATTATTGGACACCTTAGAGATAGAAGAACATTTGACACCAACAAAGCTCAACCCTGGCTGCATGAAACATGCATCCAGTGATCATATTGTGGACACACAGATCAAGGGCACTCGACAGCAAAGGATCCAACTTTATTGAGTCGCCAAAGCAGGGCAACTCCTCCAACAAGGCAAGTGGCTCACCCGGGGCCAAATTTCAGTGAAAAATTCCTCATCTGATGGGGGAACTCAACGCAATGGAGACCATTGCTTCCTAAGGAGGGAGGATTGATACAGGTGTATATCAGTGGCCACCCACCTATTCCACTAGCTCGAAAAACAATTTTCCACCTTGGTAGTTTTTCAACAGTTTTTCGGGTTCCAAACTTTCAGGGCCGTTTTGAGGACCTAAATGGCGTTTTTGGGGGATTTGGGGCCCGGGTGATTGCCAAAGATAATGCCCTGGGCCAGTCGAAATTTTTTCTTCTCGGTTAGACCTTTCCAACGGGCTATCATGCGCCTATAACGAAGATCGTATGCAAAAGCTGCGACCCTGGGAAGTTGATGTACTAACTTACCCAAACGGGGCCCACATGACTTTTGGCGCTTCATCTCCTAGGGTTAGGTTTTTGGATGTCTAGCTTTTTTGACATTCTTGTTTATTTTAAAATGCCTTCAAAGCCTCATTGTAACCATCTTCTTGCGAATGAACACAATCGTCACATCTCTTCTCAGAGATAAGCCACCACCATTCCAACAAGCTTGTTTTTTGTTGCATTTTATAGTTCCAGCTTATTTCCTTATTGAATAGAAAACCAGTGTTATTGTATCTATGTTATTTCTGTTAAACATCTTTTAATAATCGGTCTTCATTTCATTTTGCTCATAAAATCTGGATCAAAAAATTAAAGACATTGAAGAATCAATCCATGGTATTTCTCATGATCTAAGAAATTTAGAAGGAGAATTATTTAATATCAAAATTAGACATGAGATAAATGTTGCACCCATGAAAAACTATATTGAAGATTGGTTTAAAAGAGAAATTGATAAGTTAACTGAATAAGGCCAAGAAACGACAATTGGGACAGTTATGATAACTGCTAGCGAGGAGAATAAAAGGACAACGACAAGCAAATAAAAAAATGAGAGATACCATCATAGTAAGTTCATGCTGATCACATTTTGCTTTCTTTATCAATTTTCATCCAATCTTTCTTCTTCTTTGAATAGAAAGGTATAACCAAAATCTGATAAATTTCTCTTTGTCTTCTTCCCAGATCCCGCTTCTTTGCATCCACCCACCTTCTTCCTTCTATAGTTACATTTCCTTGTACATGTTTACTTTTATGGTCTGCGTGAACCATAATTCTAGTCCTCTAGACAAACCCCTTTTAAATTTCAAATCATTTTAACAGACTCTATTATTTTTGAGAAATCCAAAGAGAACTCAGTCGGAATCAATTTTGACTATATTTTATAACTCCAATCTTTGAGTATAAAGTATTTGAAATTGATTCATCATAATATTTTTTTGAGCTATGCAAGTATTTACTCTATAAAAGGTTCTCTTATGCGTCTAGACCATCTTCTTTTATTTTTATGTGTGATCATAAATCTTTATTTTCACTATGATGGATGTGAGTAAATTGGGTACAATGTGTGATGTGTGAAGTTTCTGGTCCTTTCTAAGGAATTCTCTTAAAATAAATCTTTTATTTTTCAAATTTTTTATCTTTCTTTGAGCATAAAGATTGGACCATATTAAGGTCCTATATTATTTCTCGATCTAAAGTTACTAAAGAATATCATAAGCCAAAGAGGAGTACCAGCTCTATTAAAATGCATTAGGATTCATATCCTCGTGAGGTTGTCGTTTCAGTCCTAACAGATTAAAGCATCAACAGATAGATAAGTATTTTACATGTATATTGAAAACAATCAAACAATCATTTTTATTTTGAATATCAAGTAGATGTTATTATGTTTTAAAGAATAATAAACATCTAAGTATTTTTTATATGAAGTTGGTATCAAATCTCAGGTTTGACAAGTGTTTGTGAGTGAATGCTTACAAGGTCCAAATCCAAGCGAGGAGAAGGAAACCTTGCAAGTTACAATCCAGAGATTGGTTCAATATGTTTTTCTCATCGAAGAGAATGAGTTCGCCGAGAAAATTGGGTCCGTACAACTCCAAATATTATTTCTTCAAGGTTTTTAATTTAATGAAATCCAAGGTGGAAGAAATATACGAGGGTTGAGAGAAGGCCAAGGAGGAAGGTGCATCAGAGAAAGTTGAACCAGTCAAAGAGGAAGGATGAGGTAATGAAGGTGGTCCTTCAGAACCCTCCTCACCATCATTCTCATCATCGTCTTCTTCTGAGGGAAGTAAACATTCTTCACATAAAAATAATCCCTCTAAGAAGTCCGATCATAATATACCTTTATTAAAATTGGATGTCAAGTTCGAATTTTCGACCTAGGATAGAGAATTGAATGTCGAGAAATTGGACAATTGGATCAAAAAAATAGAGGACCTATATTGCAGGGTTCAAAAGTTCATGGACGACACTTCAAAGATACAAATATTTTCTCTTCGACTAAGTGGAACAACCTTAATATGGTGGGAGAGTAAGACACAAGTTGATCTTGTTCAAAAAGGTAAAGTGATCTCCTCTTGGGATAAATTTACTAAGGCTATAAGAAAACAGTGTTATCCATTAGCTTATACTCTGATGACGATTATAGAATGGCAACATCTAAGGCAAGGAGAATGCGAGAATATTCAAGTATATACATAGGAATTCAAAAAAAATGCATTACCCTTATGAATTTCGTTGTATACTCACGAAACTCTTCTAAAGTATATTGGTGGCATGCTGTCACAGACCTAAAATCCCAATAATTATATATATATATATATATATATATATATATATATATAACCATAATATACTCTAATGATAGTTCGTCATCATTATTGTCACATATAATTTTATTCATGTCTTATGAATTCCTTTGTTTCCCTTTTTATACAGAAATTTCATTATCCTTTCAATCATTTTTTTTATAACGAGAAGCTCATAGTGAACAAACTTACACAGAAAGACCTTTATAATCTCTCATAGCTTGTCATATAATCTTATAGTTTAATAATGGAACTTCTCTATAGTAAAAAATATAGTTCTACCTTATAAATGTTCAGTTAGTCACCTTTACCGAAGAGCGGAGCAAGTGAAAGCTAGGGTTTGAAAGTCGCGGCCATAACAGAGGACAACATGAGCACCAAAGAGGGGGGTAAGGGTACCCCCCCATACAAACAGGTAGTGGTATACAGAGGGAAAGGGCCAAGATGCATAGTTTTCAAGGCATTAGTGATAGACACCTCAGCATCAGACCCGAAAAAGGGTTAGGAAAGGAACCAGGGCAGAGGCGAGTGCATGGGAGAATAAGCCAAAGAAAGTCACAGGGAGGCGCAAGACACAGTGATTCCCAACGAGGCATGAGGGCACAACCCGTGCAAACCCAAAACAACAATGATACCCAAGGTGATACTGGAGGATCCAAAAACGCAACTCTATAGGGACCAGATGAAGACACATGCGCTAATATGCAAGTTCATGGGTTTGTGGCCCACATAAAGAACGTTGCGCAACTGAATTAAATACCATTGGAAGCCAAACGAAGAAGTGGAGCTCCACCTAGGATCGAAAGGCTTCTTCATAGCAGTATTCATGAACCTGGAGGACAGGGATAAAGTCTTTGAAGGAGGCCCATACTTCCACGCCTCAACAAGACTGTACATGCGACCATGGAAAGAAAATTTCTACCCAAAAAAAGAGACTTTCAAAAATGTGTCAGTCTGGCTAAGATTTTATTCCTTACCTTTAGACTACTGGTTACCCTCTACTTTCGAACCAATAGGAAAAAAAATGGGGAAATATGTGAAGACCTCAGAAGCCACCCTAAAAGGGAGATATACATCTTATGCAAGAATTTGCATAGAAATGGATGTGTCGGGAGCACTCCCAGAAGCCATAAGTCTAGAATTCAGGGATGAGGAATGGATCCAAAACAAAGATTACGAACAGATCCCCTTTAGATGTAGAAGATGCCATGAACATGGCCACCTAATTAGAGAATTTCCTCTTAATAAAAAACAGGAAGCGAAAAACCCCAAACCATAGTAGGATGAGGATGGGTTTACAAAATTGAACCCCGAAAGCAGAGCAAGAAAAAAGCAGAGTAGAACCCCAGTAGGAAATAACCTGAAGACCTGGAATAAAATGAAAGGAAGGGACAAAAACAACAAAGGGGCAGGAAACGAAAAGGATTCGGCAAAATCTCAAGAAACTAGAGAACAAGAAACAAACGAGCCCATCGATCGGCCAAGTAACAAGAAGGAACATGGGAGTTGCGCAACCCCAATGGATGGATAAATTAGAGACAACAACACCCCCATGCAAGAAGCAGAGGGAGATGCGGAAATGACCCCAAGCGAAGTAGGCACAGAAGATCCTGATCTCAAAGACCTTGTGGAAAGGGGAGGGATAGATCTCTCGAACATACTGGAGCAATGGAAAAGACAAGGAGTAGACAATGTTCCAACAGAGCAACTTGACCGCATTCAATACATGCTTCTCCTAAGGGATGAATCCAAAGCCAGAGGACTAAAGCACACACACGGGGAGATTGGACACTTAGGAGTCAAAGCTAGTGAGGGACAACCAAAACTCTCACCCAAGCAGACGCGGAGGAAGAAAGGCAGGAAATCAAATAGCTTAGCCCTACAGGAGCTTGGAGCGCTACTGATAAACTCGGGTAATATCAAGAAACTCTTCTCCAACTCCCCCCCACATGTTTCAAATGAAGGTTATAACCTGGAATATAAGAGGCCTAAACAACCCAAGAAAGAAAAGAATCCTTAGGAATAGACTAAAGCAAGAACAACCAAATCTCTGTTTTATACAAGAGACAAAATGAAATATAGACAGAATGGAGGAAATCAGTAAACAACATTGGCGCAAGTACAAGATGGTGGCAGTTGGAGGCCACCAAACGGTAGGAGGAATTCTCACCTTGTGGAGCTCACAAGTACTGAGCCTAGTAGCAACCTAAGCGACCAGGCACACCCTCACGGTTTGCATGCAAATCCTTGGAAACACGGAGGTGATTCTATGCACTAATGTGTATGGGCCCCAGGTGTCAGTGGAAAAGAGAGGAATGATACGGGACTTAGAAGACCTTAAAACTAGATCCAACAACCTCCAATGGATCCTGGCAAGGGACTTCAACATCATCACGTCACTTGCGAAGAAAAGAGGAGGTACAAGAAGACTGGATAGGGATGCATAAGAATTATCAAAGTTCATAGACACAGCAGAGATGGTAGACCGCAAAACTAATAATGGTCAGTTCACCTGAAACAATAAATGGATGAACGAGTATTAGGTAGCAACAAGACTCGACAAATTCCTAGTATCATAATCAATCATTATGCAGGGGCTGACCTTAGATTGCAACATCCTCCCCTGGGTGGGATCTGATCACTGGCCAGTGCAATTGGAAGCAGGCTTCCAAACCACACTAAAGAATAGACCCTTCATATTTGAGAAATTATGTATTGAACACCCGACCTTCAAGGAAAGAATCAAATAGTGGCGGTGGGAGGAGAAACTAGAGCAAGGGACAAGGAAGTTCAAACTCTATAAGAAACTAAAGTATATCAAGTATAGGCTCAAGGAGTGGAACAAGGACACTTTTGGGAACATAAACCAAGAGAAAAAAAACATAGAAGAAAAAATGAAAAACCTCCAGGAAACCTGCATTTCAAAGGGATATACGGAGGAACAGAAAAAGGAAGAGATCTAGATGACCCGGGAATGGGAAGCTCGATGCCAACAGGAAGAAACACTATAGCGACAAAAGTCTTGTATCAGATGGCTAAAGGAAGGAGAATGAAACACCAAGTTTTTTCATAGAACAACCATGGCCATAAGAGCCCATAACAAAATCCTGAAGATTAAGTAACAGGACGGAATAGAGAGAGAGTTACATAAGGAGATTGAAACTACTCTGGTAAACCACCTCCACGGGATGGCCCAGGAACCCAACCAGGACATAACAGAGGCCATACAAAGGATAATCCATCATTCCCCCACCTGGTCATCGAGGAACAACATAACAACCTGAACAAACACATTGCAGAGGAGGAAATTGACCAAGTACTGCAGGAGATGCCCAACGAAAAAATCCCCAGGTCCAGATGGCTTCACAATAGAGTTTTTCAAAGCCTGCTGGGAAATTGTCAGACAAGATGTTTATAGGGTTGTGGAAGACTCTAGAAGGTCAGCCTCCATTCTAAAAGTGCTAAATGCAACAATGATTACACTAATCCCTAAATAAAATGAAGCCAAAACCCCTAATCGTTATAGACCTATAACACTGTGCAATGTGGTTTATAAGATAATCTTCCAAGTTATAGCAAATAGATTGAAACCCCTCCTACCCTCATTGATCTCACAAGAACAGGCATGCTTCGTGGAAGGAAGACATATAATGGACAATATTATCCATGCCCACGAGCTGATCCACACCCCGAAGCTTCAGAAGAGAGGGGGAATGATAATACAACTGAACCTAGCAAAAGCTTATGACAAAATAAGTTGGAACTATATTGTCAAGACCTTGGAAGCCTTTAGTTTCACCCAACATTGGATCAACTACTCACTGCTACTCAATGGAGCCCCAACCAAACCTTTCTGGCCCACGAGAGGCATTAGACAAGGAGACCTTTTGTTCGCCTTCCTTTTCATTATGATGATGGAAGGTCTCAGTGGAAGAATTAAAAGTGCAACTGCAACAGGTGAAATAACAGGTATCAAACCTTTCGAAAATTTCCCTACTTCCACGCACCAGCAATTCGTGGATGACACCTTAGTTCATGGCATACCCACGGTAAAGGAAGCAAAAGCCTAGAAACAAATGCTAGAAGAGTTTGGGGAAGCCTCGGGTGCAGAGATCAGCCATTCCAAGACTATGATCTTCTTCTTCAATACCAACCCCGCAATCCAAAGGAATTTGGCCAACATTTTGGGCTTTGAACGCAAAGCACTCCCAAATAAGTACTTGGGAATAACCCTGACAAACAAAGCCTACAAAATGTCCACTTGGGAAGGAATAATCAACAAATTACAAGAACAGGTGAAAAAATGGACGTACAGATCCCTCAACCTAGCCGGAAGACTTATTCTGACTAAATCTGTTTTGCAAGCAATTCCAACCTCTATGATGTTCGTTTTCCCAACCCCCAATGTGATTCTACAAAAAATAAGAACCATCCAAAGGGACTTCCTATGGCGAGGAGTGGAAACAAGGAAAAAATGGGCCCTGGTGGTGTGGGAGAAGGTCTGTAAACCAAAAAGCAAAGGAGGTCTTGGGCTACAAGACCTGCAAGTGACCAATGACGCCTACGGGTTGAAACTCTGGTGGCGTTGGGTCAAAGAAACTACTACACCATGGGTAAACCTATGGAAGGCAAAGTATGCCCTGGACAGAAGCGACCTGGACATAATCCGCTTCAGAGGCATCAGGGAAGGTTTAATCATCTGGAACCTAGCTTGGTGATACAAAGCCTAGATTCATGCATACATCTTTTGGGAAGTCAGGAATGGCAGAGCAACCAGATTCTGGGAGGACGCCTGGCAATAGGAACCCAAAATGGAGAAACCTGACAGGGAGGCACTCCAACAGGATTTGATCGCAAAAGGTAAAACCAGAGTCTACCATTACTGGAAACAAGAAACAGATCAAAACAAATGGAGAATCTGGAACACTCTCACCCCACAAAATAGAGTCCAAACTGCAACAACAGTAAAATAGGTGGAGGAAGAATTGGGGAGACGAAAAATTGCAGTCACAGAAGGAAATGACCAGCTGAGATGGGGACAAAAAGATGGTGGGGAATTCAATCTAAAATAAGTCCAACTCTATATCACGGACCAAGACCAAGAAGAGCCGACGCAACAATGGGATAAGCTCTGGAATGACCCCCATTAGCCAAAAAATAAAATTTTCCAATGGTTAATACTCCACAACCGAATTTTGACTTGGGAAAACCTAAGGAAAAGAGGATTCATAGGTCCTTCCATATGTCACCTCTGTCAAGCCAAGGAAGAAACAACGAACCATCTCCTTGACGAATGCACTTACACAACAAAAATTTGGGACTGGGTGGCAGGTATCTTCCGACAATCAAGTAGGATCTTAGGTAACATCTCCGCAACTATCAATACTTGGAAACAAAACTACAGTGAAAACGAAGAGGTAAACCTCTGTTGGACCCTCATCCCAAGAATGATCATATGGGAAATATGGAAGGAAAGGAACCAACACATCTTCAGGAACCAAAGCTGGCTAGAAGGGAAGGTCAAGGAAATAATAATATCCATGACAAAGGAAACGATACAGAACCGCAATTACCGGACAAGTGTGAAACTCACAGACTAGGACTCCCACATTCTAGAAGCCTTCGGCCTGAAAGACGGACGCAACCCCAATCAGGTAAGACGGCCAACGCAACTCCAAGTAGGTGAGCGCAACTGGAAACCCCCACCAGTAGGCTCCCTCAAGATGAATTTCAACAGGGCGTCGAAAGGTAACCCTGGACGGACAGGAATGGGAGGAGTAATCAGGGACAATAAAGGAAATATCATCCGACTGTACGTTGGGAGTCTAGGAAACTCAACCAACAACGCCGTGGAATTCGGATCCCTGGAGACCATCATCGATATTCTAAGTCGGGAATGGATGAAAAACATTATAGTGGAAGGAGGCTCCACACTGGTTATTAACACAGTAAGGAGACTCCAAAATGATATCAGAGTGGGCAAAATTAAGAGGCACTGGCGCTTGGCACAATCCCTGCAAAAAATTCAGGATCACTTGCAGATGGGGATCACAGTGGAGTTGCGTTGGGTTCGGAGGTCAGCAAATGGACTGGTGGATAGAATCTCTAATGAGGGGGTCGACAAGGAAGGACCAAAACTGGATTGTATCTGGAGTAACATCCCGAATGGTTAGTTTCGAACTAACTGTAACCAACTAGCAGGAAAATACTGTGATGACAACTGAAGTATGGACGACCACATCGAGGATGGAGGTGCAAAAATAATTGAAGGACACATAGGAACCGGGCAAAATCTGATATCCCACCACCCAAACATGAATTATAATGCAGTTCCGGGTCACACAACAAGCAAAGGTACGACACCACGGTCCTGTCAATAGGGAGAAGTACAGGGTTTGTCCATGGGAAAGCAAAAAATTTAATTAGCAGGGGGAAAAGGATGAAGGACAAAAGGGTTTCCAATGGCCGAGTATGGGTACACCTCACCCAAGTACATATACGGGGAGTGGTAATGATTGTCATACAACATGTAGGGCAAAGGATTGGCGCAGAGATGACGACAGGGTTCCCAAGAGCACACACTCCGAAACGGTGAAAAAGGACCAGAAGGTACACCTTTATGAGCAGTCCATGACTGTTGGGACGAGCCTGCAACCAGACAAAGCCCATAAAAGAAGAAACACCAGGAATAGCCACAGACTGGAGAGAAGCAACTATAGAGCCCATCTTACATACCAGGAAGGGGAAAATAGGCACAGGAGAAGAACCCAAGACAAAAACCACCACACGCAAGCTGAGATGGTAAGAATGAAGAAAACCCATAGTAGGAGAGGCCCTTAGAGAAGAGAACCTCCAACAAGCGCCTGGAGGATCACAAGGATGGAGCAAGAGGCCAGAGAAGCCAAGGGTACCTTTCTCATGCAGGTCGATCCAAAGGGAAAAGCGATCATCAATAGGTGGGAGAGAGAAATCAACACCACACGCAAGGGAAAAGCATGCACATAACTAATTCAAGAAGTAGATGGGATCAGGGACCCAGGGGCTACGCAACCTAGAACAACCTTCTACCACAAAACGATGGAGGAGGCCTGGCGAACAAAAATGATGATAGGCAAGATGTACGCTGACCGGAAAGAGACCAACATGGAGGATATCAGGGACCACAAAAAGGTGCTCACAAAAATTCTCAGTCGCCTTATAAACCTGGAGGCCAGTGCAAAAAGTCTAGCTGAGGACCAGAGGATCCAAAAGGATAAAATGGAATGAATGGCAGGCCAATTCCACCTTTAGTTACATTATGTCCACCACATGGAAATCACTCCAGCAGACCGGAGAGGGACACCAACTTGTATCAGGAAGATGCACATAGTGGAGCAGAGGAAGGAGAACGAGGTAAGAAAGGATGGCGACGCAAGACATCCCATCATCCTCGACTAGCGAAGGTTCAACCCCAGGTCAAGGTGTTTTCAGTATAGGATCTACACCTGTTTTTTTGTTATGTTTTTTGTATACGTTATGGTTTCGTCTCTCAAACTAGTTTATGGAGGACTTGGTCAGTTTCCCATGGTGACGACCCAGCCCTCGCCCTGCTATCTCAGATAGCGCACTTCTCGGACCCCTGATCTGGTTTCATTTTTGGCAGATCAAGAGATTCCCCTTCCCTTTTTTGTATCATAACTTCTTTCAGTAATACATGATTTCACACTCACACACAAAAAAAAAAAAACAATATAGTTCTACCTTATATGTTGTATTTATATAAGTTGTCCCAAGTCTTATTCATTAAGACCAGGTATTTGATAACTGTTGGACTCCGGATTTTTAACATTTTCTTGTTGGTTCTTGAGGACATTGTTTACTCTCCTGAAGACTTTTGTTAAGCAAATGGCATTCTTTCTGTGCTATTCATACTCTGTTACACATATATGTTCCATTGCATACAGAAACCATGAAGTGCT
>WSFP011473660.1:0-17324 GCA_009831015.1 Picea engelmannii
TATCTGATTCTTTCTCTTTCTAATCTTCTAACATGCTCTCATTCTCTTGACTTATGTTCATTTCTTCAACCTTAGCAATCATCCTTGGGCAATCCTCAACTTCATGACCAACAATTTTACAACAAAGACAAATAGGACCTATACCAGGGCATTTCTTAGCAATATGTCTTGGCCTTCTGCAGCTATAACATAGTGTCAATCCTCTCTTCATCTTGTATGTTCCCCAACTTCTCATGTACTGCACACTAGGATCAAAGTGTTGGACCTGCAATCTGCAAAAATTCTTTCTAGGTTCCTGCATCCACTTATTAGTCCAAAAATTATTTATATCCATAGGAATAACATATATTTCTCTATTTCCATCAAATTTATTCAGATCAACTTTTTCTTCTAACTGTACCCTCGCTTTCAGATTAGGACATAATCTATCAAACATACCTAGATTAATGCTTTCAAAACAAAAATTTCCACTTATCTTACTCTTATCAAAGCACAATCTTTACCTCTTTCAAGATCTTAACTCTTTTCTTCAGATCGGGTTTCTTTCTTAGCACAAAGTTTTGCAATTCAAATAGAATATTGTGCACTATAGCAACATATCTACGCATAGAGCTTCTCTTTTCTTCAATTCCTAGCAATCACAATTTTAGTTCCCAGCAATGGAACCATTTGTTGGCACAGGGGCAGACCCAGGGTTCAATGCTTCAACAACACACCAACAAAAACCTAACTACTGACCCTTTCGGCAACACCTGTGAAGTAGACGAAGTCTCACGCGAGGTAGAGGTAGGGGGATTATAGGACTTAGGTGTTTATAACCAATCCGGGACACAGATATGTGATTACGATTACTTTGTAGATTATTTAAGAACAACATGCATTATTATCAACTTCATTCACATCGCAGAACAAACCCTAAGTATAAATTGACGCAGTAACAATGATGAAATAAACATCGCACTTAGCATCTTGAGTTAGATCTGGCACATCCAACATGAAAAAAGAACTAAGCATTCATAGATCTATCTATTACATATAAAAATCAATGCACTAAGCAGATCCATATAAAAAACATCATATCACAAAGCAAACCATCAACACATGATATACGTGGTTCACCCTAGTGTGGGGCTACTTCCACCAATTGCTTCATATTCTTTATGAGGATTCAATCTCTTACATTCATCTTCTCTTTTGCACTAAGCCACAGATCCCAGCTTCCCATCGGACAGGTGATCTGCACACTAAGCACCAGATCCACCTTCCCAAAATTGGGTCAAGGCACAGAGCCAACTCCTCCAACAAGCACAGAGCCTTACATACACATTCTATTGCACAAAGCAACTCAGAACTACTTTCCTCTTTCACTTAGCCAATTACATCTCTTTCTACCACTACTCATCCTTACAATCTTATTTATACTTTTACATTTACAAAAAGGCCTAATAATGGGTAAACCCATAGGTCGACATCCCACAAACCCTAATGAACCCCTTGTTGGGTCCAAAAAACAATTGAGATCCCACGATCTCAGCTCTGCCTGGGTGCTCCATCTTCGACCAACCTGTTGAAGTCCAAAAGGTGGTCAAACCTAACCAATGTTTCCTCAAAACTTGGTCTAGGGCCAACAAGCCTTCAACGTCTTTTACAATTTCCCTCGGACGAATTGGGCCCAACCTAGGATGTGTAAGTCTCTATTTTTTGTTGAATGGTTTAGACCCTTATTTCAAATAAATAGTGTGATTAATGACATCTATCTTGTAATCTTTAAGGTCAGCCATGTCCCCAACCAAATATATCTATGAAGTCTCTTGTCAAATTATGAATACTACTTATATCCTCTAGGCTACAATTTTTTCCAATCTTAATCACCTTGATACTTTTCCTTGAGCCATTACTGATATCAATATGATCCTCACCCTCACTAGGGTCTGGAGGTGCTTTGAATCTATAATGTATATGGAGGTCCTTAGTGGAGTCAGCAAAAATTAGTATGATGATTAGATGTAGGCACTGTGCTACCACAAAGAGGAAGGGGAGAGTGGAGTTGTCACTTGGTTTTAGGGAAAATAGAGAAACCTAGGAGGGGAAGAGAGGGAGAGAATTACACTAAATTAATTAAGGTTTTAGGGTTGGGAAAATAATTACCCTAATTCCTAAAGATGAAAAAGATCTAAAAATGAAGGAACACACATGGAAAAATAATGTTGTAGGTGGGAAAGCTACCTACGTTTAAGAGGAATGGTGTGATGGGCCTCAAAGAGAGTATTGTTTCACCCAACTTGTCTCGTATATGAAACTACACATTCTTGTAAACCAAACTTGACCTCAATATACAAAACAATGCAAAATAACACTCTAGATCAACCATATTAAATGATCAAACATTGTATGGAAACCCAACATTCCTTGTGTTAGCACATGAAATGTTCAGGAGTCAAAAAATTTGATCTTACTTCATGTAAGAGTCTTGGTTTCATTCTATCAATTATCATCATGAAGGAAAATAAGGGTCAAATGGGTCTCAAACCTGGTCTTAAAGTCATCATTATCATATGTCATGTCTCAAGGGTTTGTACACAAATTCCATTATGTCATTTTCCAACCGTTTAGATGTCAAGTCGGAGGTCATATTTATTTGTTGCCAACTCACCTAAAATTTCACAGCATACTAATAAGTACCTCATTGCACTAATCTCTCATCATTGCACCTTGGAAATGTGTCAAGGGAGATTCCATTATCTTCATCGCTTTTATTCAGTTTGATTTTCAAGGATTATGTCACAGAAAACTCTAACAGTTTCCTTGAAGTGCGCTACTAGAATTTGAAATTGGTGTTGAAAACTGTTTGAAGAAGATTGTTCAAGATTGGATACCTTTCTCTAATACCAGCTCAGGTTCAAAAATCACCAGCATTAAATCCAGATTTATCAGATTTTTATTGATAATTTGCATGTTGCTTAAAGGTTGACAGAGGAATTAAAGATATTATGAAATTGGCGCTACGAACTATTAAATGTCCATATGCTGCCAACTCTCAAACCCACTGCTATGGCACACTAAACTCTTCCCATTAGTCAAATTTTTTATCTTGAGTTCATCCTATATTTCCTTCTGCAAACAAGCCATTTTCTCCCAATGATATCTATGCATTATGAACTGGAGTTGGCACTACGAACCCTTTGTTTTTACAGAGTTGTCTCTTCTCCTTGTCTACATTTTCACTCAGACTGGATTGTTGTTTCCCATATAATTATTATCACTAAGGGATATAATAATATAATAATGTTCCCTTAGAGATAATCCCTCTAGATTATCCCTTTTTCCTAGCCTCTTAGCCCCTTCCCTTTCCTTACCTAGTGGAGCTTAGTCCCCCATAACACTTTCTTCGTGGTCAGTCTACACACAGTGATGTGATTTTTATTTTAATGATATGCATAATTACATATACAAAAATAGGCTCACTGGCCATAAGAGATCCAGGGTCTCCGACCTAATATTCACATAAGCCTCCCATCTTATAAACACTTGGCTCACCAGACTATAAAAATAATTATAATTCAGCAGGGGCTCGGCCTAAAATCAATCTTTGAAAATATCCTTGCATCCTTCAACTGATCAAAGAGATCATCAATCCTTGGCAAAGGATACTTGTTCTTTATATTTAACTTGTACAATTATCTGAAGTCAATGCACAACCTCAATGTCCCATATTTCTTCTTCACAAATAAAACTATGGCACCCCAAGGTGACACACTTGGGCATATATACCCCTTCTTCAAAATTTATTCAAGCTGCATTTGCAATTCCTTTAGCTCATGTGTACTCATCCTGTAGGGAGTCTTGGATATTGGAGATGCTCTAGGCATTAAGTTTATAAAGAAATCAATATCTCTCTTTGGGGTAGTCCTGGTATCTCCTTGAACACATCCTCAAAATCTTTCAAGACAGCATGATCCTCAATATTTGGCACCTTATCCTTAGGTGTTTCTTCCATATGAGCTACAAATATCTGGCATCCCTTCCTGTAACACTTCTTCAGTTGCATTGTTGAGATCTCTTAGACAGTAACTTCCCTGGGAATTATTTGATTGTTCTCAGGTTCCCTTCCTCATTCATGCAAGTAAATCCCTTGTTATGACAGTCTAAGACAACATGGTGTTGGTCCAACCAATCCATACCAATTAGACAGTCATATGAACCCAAGGGAAAGATGTTCAAATCTACCTTGGTACCCAGCCCATTCATGTCCACTGGACATGATTTAACCAGCTCAACAACTTTTCTCTTGGCTCTTATATCCAGTTGCACCAACCAAGTTTTCCCATGCTTGCTTCTTGGAAATTGCAATATTTCCACTACCTTAGGATCTATATAGCTATGACTATCTCATGAATCTATTAAAATAGTAAAGGCATGGTTATTGATCATACCTTCTACTTCAATCATGTGTGATTGAAACTCTGCTTTCTTGTTGTCCAAGGCTACATAGATCCTTGGTACACTTCTTCCCATGTCCTCCATTGTTTCTGCTTGTTGTACATTGTGGAAAAATCTCACTTTATATTTTTTGTGAGGATAGTCTCTATACAAATGATCTCCTTTACAACCCCAACATTGAATGGGTGTCTTCCTTGGCCTTTGCCCACCTGTCTCGGTCATTCTGGGCTCTCTAGGGTTTGTTGTCCTTGAGAAATGTTTCTGAAGAATGGTGGCTTGTTCCCCTTCTTCCTTTGTTCCATCTTGAACTTCTTCTTGTCTTCCCAATCTCTTTGGAAATTAGGCTTTCCCTTATGCTGATCATATAGGCATTTGACTTGTCTTATGGTCTCCTCCAAAGTCTTAGGATCATCATATTGAATCTTATCACTGATGAAAGATGGCATCCCACTCAAATATATTTGGATCTTAACTGTCTCATCCTTGATGAAGGATACATACTTCAACAGTTATAAAAGTCTCCTTTCATACTCATCAATGGTGATGTTTTGCAGTTTGATTTCAAATAACTCTTTCATGTTTTTGTCATAATACATCTTGGTTAAGTATTTCTTCTCAAAATGCTTCTTGAATTCCCAAGTCAAATTTTTCTCTTTAATATGATGCACCTACACAAGGTGGTCCCACCACATGGATGCCTTTCTTTTAAGTTGGTAGATATAAATTCTTCCTTCTGCATGAGAAGAATAATTATGCAATTGGAAGTACTTCCTCATGCCTAGTAGCCATGTCTCAGCATCTTCATATTTCTTGTGTTCACCATCAAAAGTAGGAGGTTTAATCTCTTTCATTTCTCCTTTCAATTCATCCACCCCGGACCTCTTATTATTCCTTACAAGGGATGGAATTGAGTTGTTATGTGCTCTACTTTTGGATTGTATTTGAGAGTGATGGTGATGTCTGCTATCACTCCTGGATCTTCCTTTTTCCTCAAGGGTCATGTGGCTTCCTGATTTGTTGGAGCCATTCTCCTTATCCAAATTCTTTTCAATTTTGTCCATGATCTGCATTAACTTCATATTGTAGTATTCCTACTTCTCTTTGTCTTTCATAAGCCTCTCATTATCATCCTTGTGACTCTAGACATTTGTTTGTAATTTTCTGATGGTCTCAACCAGATTTATGTCTTGATCATTTCCTTCTCCATGTCCATTGGATTTTGTTCCTTAAACTCCCAAATGGAAATCCATTCCTCTAATCTCATGCTCCTGGTTGTATTCCCCCTGTGTATCATCCATCTTTTTGCACTCTGTGTTGAAGTGATCCGATTAAGTTGTTATTAATTTTTCAAAATGTGCAGCCAACAGAACCTTGTTAGGCTAACTGATTCAACAATTTTATAAAAACATGAACCATTTTGGTTCAATAACCTATCAGACTTACTTCCTCTGATTTTCTAAGTAGTTGTCTAATCATTCCCCTTTTCTAGGTGAACAACTATGTTTTGTTGTCCCATACCTTTCCAATGACTTATTCCTTGCTCAATTCTAATCTTTAAGCAGAAAGCTATGGACCTTTAATACTTGTTCTTTTTCTCTGTTGCACTCCTTGTGAAACTGATCTCTTTTCTCTAAGATAAATAGCTCTTAGATATCTTTTGGATACACTCACAAGGTTCACATACTTTCCTTTCCACTTTTGATGCAGGTATGAACAAGACGAAACCCGCAGGATTCCTTCCTAATCCCTTTTCTTTATTTAAAACAATTTGCGGGCATTTAGCCCCTTTTCTTTGGCCCCCAATCTCATGTGGCCATAGGATGTGACCCAATTCTAACATATAGGTTCTTATCCGGAGCCTTGGGAGATTTGGGGCTCCGAAACTTCAGCTTCAGAAGATCTTTCTACTTCATGCCTTATTTCTCCCAAACATCGAACTAGAAAATCCTTGCCACAGTATATCTTCAGAGCTTCGGGCTCCACTGCTTCGAATGTTCTTACAACTTCTACATTGATTTCTCTCGAACATCAAACTCCCAGACTGGATCTCCAGAGCTTCATTTGGATACTCGGAGGATGCATTGATCGACGTCCTCTTTCTTTATTTAGATATATGGCCAACATGAGCTCCGGGACTTCGGGCTTCGGGAATTATAACTGTAGCATCCAAAAATTCCTCTGAAGGACGAACTGGCGAAGTTCTCTATAACTTCTCACTTCAGAGGTTTCTTTTCTTTCCTTTTTATTTTTACCCAATTTTTGGACTGACGAACCGTTGAGTTCTACTCAACATCCACATATCAGTGTGCCACATGGTAGAGTTACAAAGTGGACACATGTCTCCATCTAACAGACAACATGTGTCACATCTTAATTGGGCATGAAGGGCCCTTGAAAATCCTGAAAAATTATGGCACGTAGCACATATCCCATGTGTCCATGTCACCCCAAGTGATATCAGGAGATTACGTCACCTTCGTGACTTCGGAACTTTGGGACTCTAAGACTTTGGAAGTTCTTCCTTCACCATCCATTATTTCCTTCGAATGTTGAATTCTTGAACTCTTCGGTGCTTTATCACTTAGGCACTCTGGAGCTTTGGGCTTCAGAAGATTTGATAGCTTCTTCACCCAATTTGTCCTAACATTGAATTCCCGAACCTAATAACGTTTATGGGGTCCATGTAGTACAACTATCATCATATAAGGTGTTGACACGTGGCCCCCACGTGTCGAACTGTTATTGATCAAAAGTATAAAAAGGTCATCAAAAGTATAAAACTAGATCACACGTGGCATGCCTAGGGGAGGTCCACGTCACCCCATGTGATGTCATCATGCCACATCATAATCCATACGTTGGCACTTCATAGCTTCGAGCTTTAGAGGATTTTTCATTACAACACAATGTTTCTTCTGAACACCGAACAATCACTTCCTGAAGCTTCGGGACTTTGGAGAGTCCCACACCATAGCACATCAAAACACTTGAATGTCAAACTTTTAAATTACTAAACCAGTGTCTCTTCAGAGCTCCGGCACTATGGTGCTTCGAACTTCGGTAAATGTCACAACTTCTTCTAACATTTCCTTCGAACATTGAATTTCTGAATTTGAAGGTTTCCTTACTTTTGTTGTCATATAATTAATGTAGTGACACATGGCCCCACTGACGGGAAACATGTGTCAGGTCCCAATTGGCACTAAGGGTATGTCAAAGGTACAACTCTAACTAACATGTGCAATGACTAGGGGAGGTCCACATCACCCTTGGTGAAGTTATCATGCCACGTCATACCCCATGTTTTGGCACTTCGTAGCTCCGGACTTCGGCAGATTTCTTGAATTAAAACCATGTTTCTCCAAAACTCTGAACCGTCAAACAAATGCTTCCTAGAACTTTGGGACTACGGGGCTATGAGACTTTGGACCTTTTATTAACATTATCTCTCAGTTCTCCCGAACCTTGAATTTAGGAACTATCAAATTTTTTCACGGTTGATCTACAGACACGTGTCCCTATTAATCAAATGGTCTGGATGAGTTTCAGACTTCGAGACTTCGGGAGGAAGTCCATTCCACGTGCACTTCAGCCAATTTCTCCGAACTCCAAATCGTCGAACTACCCGGGACAAATCCATGGATGATCTATGGATGAAAATCACTCTGGGACTTCGAAACTTTGAGCTTCATCCCCTTTTTCTCAAAAAAATGTAAACTTCGTCGAAGTCATGAAGTCTGAAGGAATTGGAGGTTAAATTCCATGCACCTTTTCCATATCTAATGGGTGGGAAGGGTCTGCCTCCCCCCACGCAGATCCTACGGCTCAACCTCAATATTGTGATTATCAACCACAATTGTTGTGATAACTGCTCTGCCACTCCTCTTGAGATTTCCATTACCACCCAGGAGCTCTCTCAGTTCCCCTCTTGCACTCTGTACATCAAATTCCTATGGAATTTTTACTCCAAATTCCACATTCGTGGCCCATCCAAGTTCAATGTTGAAACCATGGGCTCTGATAACAATTTGTGATGTGACTAGCCACCAAAGTCGGGGCATGCTACTACAATTCCACTCTATTTTAGCTCTGATATAAATTTTTAGCACCCCCAGCCATCCCAAGGCTAGTCCATGCCACCTTACAAAAGGACTCACTTTCATCTGCGGAAAATATCATACTTAATACATTAAAAATAAACATATATTTTTTGTTAACATACACAGAATTATGCAGAAACGTACAGTAAATAAACACATGTGTAACATACATCATGTAATTAAACATATATAAAGAGTACTTATATGTTTAAGAAGGCCACCAACTGCATGCAGACCTTCCACAAACCTCCAAGACTTAGACCACGCTACTCTAAGCTAGCAGCAGTTGGTCACCCTCGAGATGGGACTAAACTCCACCTAGGTTAAAGGGAATCCTAGGCTAGGTTGAGGTTACAAAGTCTCCAGGAAGGATTATGTCCCCAGGAATCCACTCACATCCACAACTTATAGGCCCTCATTCCCCACATGTTTGTCCCACCCCAGGGAGTGTGCCCCTTCTCTACTTGACAGTCCTTCGGTTGCCCCACTCCCCTTCCAAGGCTTCAGCAACAGGTCAGATAGGAAGTCTCATAGCACTAAAACTATCGTGGGGCTTCCTCTAGGAAAATCACTTCCCCAACAACCTCTCTCACCTGGAGAGAGTTGCTCACAGGCCTGACAACCTACTTCTTCAGTCTAGCTCCCAAGCCAATCTAGTTAGGGTAATAACAGTAGAAAAATTGGGTATGGGCTCTGGTAATGACAGCAAGCCACACCAGTGCAGATAAAAACACTGGCAACAACAACAAAATGGCTAGGGTGTGATATGGCTCAGTCACTTTTCAGACGTGCTATGCTTCATAGGAAAAGTATGGGTTAGCCTCACAAGGTTTGTAGGTTTCAGAGCTTGCATGAATGTTGTAAAGGTCAACGATGAAGAGGATGGCTCAGTGCGTCCGTCCGTGAGTGCATGGGAAGCATGGCCAGAATGGCCGAGAGAGAAACCCCACAACAAACTACTTTCCCCCATAACTCTTTCTTGGTGTTCGGTCTCCACGTAGTGATGTGATTTTTATTTTAATGATATGCATAATTACATATACAAAAATAGTCTCACTGGCCTTAAGCGATCCAATCTCTCTAGCCAAATATTCACATAAGCCTCCCAACTTATAAACACTTGGCTCACCAACCTATAAACATAATTATAATTCAGAAGAGGCATGGCCATGGGGGATTACAACAACAATGATGACGATGATGATGATGATGATGATGATGATGATGATGATGCTAATGATGACTGCAAAAATGATGACTATGGTGACGATGATGATGATGACGATGAAAATGTCGTTGATGGTGATGATGACGATGACGACGATGATGATGATGATGACGACAATGACTGTGACAATCACAATGATGATGATAATGACGACCATGGTGATGATGATGATGATGGTGGTGGTGATGATGAATGTGACAATCATGATGACAATGATGATGATGACCATGACCAGCAAGATGATGATGATGATGACTATGAAAATCATGATGACGACGATGATGATGACCACGATGATGATGATGATGATTTATGCAACAATAATGATGACGACGATGATGATGATCATGACGATGATGACGATGATGATTATGATGATGACGAATGTGACAATCATGATGATGACAATGATGATGAACATGGTGATGACAATGATGATGATTATGATGATTGTGGAAATCATGATGATGACAACGACGATGATGATGACGATTATGAATATCATGATGATGAAGGTGATGATGATGGTGATGATCACCATGATGATGATGATGATGATGATGATTACAACTATGATAATCACGATGACAATGACGACGATGACAACTGCGACAATCACAACGATGACAATCTTGATGACCATGACGATGACGATGATGATGATGATGATGACTATGATGACGATGGTGATGATGATGATGATGACTACAATGATGATGACGACAATGTTGATTATGGTGACGAAAATGATGATGACGATGAAGACGATGATGATGACACCATGACCACAATCATAATAGTGATGACGATGATGAGGAGGAGGAGGAGGAGGATGACAATATTGATTATGATGATGAAAATCACAATGATGACGATGATTAAACCATATAAATAAGTACTTTAAAGAGAATAAATCATATAAAATATATAATCACATAACTCTTACATTTCATCATTTCTTCAATATCATTGATCATCTTCTTCTTCATCCAAGTCTACATTTGTATCATATGGTTCAGAATCGACATTGAAAGGATTGGCCATATCAACATCATCATCAATGTCAGTTTCAATAATATCATTGTCAATATCACCGTCAAGAACACTTTCATCTACATTTAGCTCAACTTCTTTGACTTCTTCATTTGACAGCACATCTATCGCATGCTCCTCTACATCTTCTTCTTCTTCAATATCATCTTCTTTTGGTACATTATACTTCACAATACTTCAATCATCATCATATCTAGCAATGTACAACCAACCTACTTTACCTGGAACCTCTTAATAAAATACGTGCTCACATTGGCTTGGAATAATATAAGTTTATGTACCTGGCTCAAACGTCCTTGTATTAAATTGGTAAATCCATTGGCATGCTCAATAACATTTCTATTGGGATCATGTTCATTCATCTGTAACCTACACCATTTGACCTCGAACAGAACTAACTTGAAGAATTTAAAGTCACACTCGATTATATCATCCAAATACCCATAATATCTATTTTCTAATATTGTTGGATGCCTGTCACTTCTTGAGGAAACATTGGTGACCTGAAAGACTGTATTTATCCCACAATAAGATGTTTTCTTCTTGTAATCCAACTTTTTCATGTGAAATTTACAACCATTGCACCACAACCTTGTGGTGTGTCAACTGCAATATGCCTGACACATAAAAAAATTCATTATCAATCAATAAACATAATTGGACATAGGAAAAAATTATAAAAAAACACACCACATAGATTAATATATTGGGAAAAAACTAAAACATGATGTTGATGAATAATATGCTTGCCTATTTATCCCTTAAACCATATTCTAAATCATTTTCCCTCTTAGTACGATTGGTATATTGATTACGATGAGATTATTTAAGCAATGTAGCCACCCCTTACCATGATAACCTACCATTACATTGTATACATCGATCTATCCATACATTCATCCAATCAAGATTGTTTGCAATGTATAAATGTAGTGCATCCACTCTCGACAAACTTTATGAAAAAAGAATAAAAATTACTAATTAGAATAAATATTAATAATTGATCATGAAAGCTAAATAAAAATTAAATAAGTACAATATAGAAATAAATCAATATTAATGCAAATTATTATATATCTCTACCATCTAATTACTTTTCAATTTCCTCATTCTACCTTTCCCGACCAGGACCTCCCCTTCAAATTTGTTAATGGAATTGACATCCCAAATCTGAGGCACCTTCATGATTTTCACTACTAATTTAAAAAGATACTGACTAATATACACTAAATATTGATATACCATATAGCCCTCCACCATAGAGCCCTCACGATGTTCTCTTTATCCAACGAAAGCCTTCAATGACTTCAAGTGCCTCTCCACCATCCATGTTGACCTTGTGTGTACAAGTCCACGCATTTCAATCTCCTCAACTTGGTGTATGAGGTAGTCTTCTTGTGCATTAAAAAATGTCGGAGTTAGATACTTTTTCATTTCACACATTAGTCGAGGAATTTCTCTCCTTCAATATTTTATATCTTCTTTATGGATTTATTTAGATGACAACCACCTACACATGATATAACAAATCAAATCATAGGTTTCAACAAAAATGTATATACATTGAAAGTAAAATAGATGACGACAAGTTGAGAAACAAATATTTTTCATATAAATCATTAATATTTACTTCATGTATTTTCTAAGATCATATATAACTTGTTTTACATTATTTTCAAAGATGTCAGGGAGAGATAGAGGTAGAACATACTATAACAAAAAAGGGATCATTATTTTTTTGAAATGAAAATAAAATTATAGTACTAAAAAGTCGTATATTTACCAATATAGAAATATACCAAAATAATTACCTTAATCAAGGTATGCCAGTCGGGATTTTTCACCCCACCAAATTCACCTTTCTTCATTAAGATATTATTTATGTTTGAAGCAAATCCCGTGGGAAATTTGATTTCCCAAATGAAATCTTTTACAACATTGCTTTCCTTCTTTGTAAATAACCATGGAAGATTATTTCAGTGTCCATTTCTATTTGAATAAATCACATTTTCCAATGCATGATTCGAATCATGAATGTCAATACAAATTTTGATAATTTTTTCTTTGTCACTCCTTCCATCTAAGATTCTCCACAGTGTTTCTATTACATTCTTATGTATATGTATTGCATCAAACAAACGAGCTATTTGTAGGTGCTCATAGTAGGGAAAATTATTGAATTGTATAGGGTAACTTTTCATTCCTCATGGAAGCCCATTAATGCCTTGACAACATTTATGAAAGATAAAAGAGATTACAACACTAATTGTTAGACACAATAAACAAAATTCAATACAAATTAAAATTGAAAAACATTAATATATATGACATAGACTAAATACTTATTGATCTAGATTTTATGAGCAGAACGAAATGAATACAAATTATTATTAAAATATGCTTAACATGGAATAATAGAGATACAATAAATATGATTTATATTCAATAAGGAAATAAGTTGAAACTGTAAAATGCAGTGGAAAACAAGTTTGTTGGAATGGTGGCGGCTTATCTCTGAGAAGAGATGTGACGGTTGCGCTCATTCGCAAGAATATGAGTACAATGAGGCTATAAAGGCCTTTTTACAATAAAAATGAATTCCAAAACCCTAGCCATCCAAAACCCTAACCCTAGGAGATGAAGCGCCAAAATTCATGTGGGCCTCATTGGGGTAAGCTACTACATCAACTTCCCGGGGTTGTAACTTTTGCATACAATCTCCATTTTAGGCGCACGATAGCCCATTGGAAAGGTATATCTGAGGACTGCACATGTTGTGTTAGAATTTTACTTTATGTTTACTTCGACTGTGGCAAGCCCTAGAAACATTGGTTAGCGCCTCAAAACGGCCTTGGAAGTCGAGGACCCGAAAACTAGGAAAAAACTGCCAAACTGGAAAACTGCCAAAATGAACCAATTGGAATAGGTGGGAGGCCAACAACATCCATTTGGATCAATCCTCCCCCCTTAGGAAGACATGGTCTTCACTGTGTTGAGTTCACCCATCAGATGAGGAAATTTCTACTGAATTTGGCCCCGGGTGAGCCACTTGCCTTGGTGCAGGAGTTGCCCTGCTTTGAAAACTTGATAAAGTTGGATCCTTTGTTGTTGAGTGCCCTTGACTTGTGTGTCCATAATTTGATCATTGGATTCTTGTTGCATGCAGTCAGGGTTGAGCTCTGTTGGTGTCAATTTTTCTGCTATCTCTAAGGTGTCCAATAATGGTGGGAAATATGGTTGAAGGAGAGCCACATTGAACACTAGGTGTGGGCCAAGGAAACGAGGAATGTTGATCTCAAAATCATTATCACCCATAGTCTTAGTGATGGTGTAAGGTCCATAAAGAAGTGGGTGAATCTTTCGATGGGGCCCTGTAAGGCATTCTTTCTGCAAGTGAAACCAAACTTTGTCTCCCACCTAAAATTTATGTGGCACCCGGTGTTTATCATGTCATTGTTGATACTTGGCATTGGACTTTTGTAAAATATATTGAACCTACTAGAGGATGTGATGGATCCACTCAATGAACTGGGTGGATTTTTCAGCTTCAGTTGAAGTAGGGGATGAGTTGGCCAAGGTGGTCACAAGGGGTACTGCAACATCCATGGGACCCAATGGTTGGAATCCCAACCCCACCTGAAAGGGGTTGTGGTCGATTGAGCTATGTAGGCCTAGGTTGTAGCTATGTTGAACTTAGGGAATACTCTCATCCCATGTGCGAGGGTGATTGGAATTTTACATGCACGGGATATGCACTATCATCCGATTGACGACCTCATTTTGGCCATCTGTCTGGGGGTGGAAAGTAGTGTATTTGGTGAGCTTGGTGTCCAGCAGTGACTAGAGGCTCGACCAGAATGTGTTGAGGAATCGACTGTCCTGATCTGAAAAAATGGTTTGTGGGATTCCAAAATGTACCCATACTCATTCAAAGAAGAGCTTGGAAGTGGCCTCTATTGTGATTCTCTTCTTACAGGCATCCTGAATCGCCATCTTGGAAAACCAATCAACAACCAAAAAAACACAGTCATTTCCCCTCTTAGTGGACAAAAGGCCCAACATGTAGTCCATTGAGATGGATTCCCATGGCCCATCAGAAGTAGGCAGAGGGGTGTACATGCATTGTTTCTTAGTGGTCGGTTTGGAAATAGCACAGGCAGTGCATCACCTGATATACTTTCCCACATCCTGACGAAGTTTCGACCAGTAGAAATATTTCTATAGTACTGCCACTATATTTTCAATGTTGAAGTGTCCTGCCACCCAGTTGTAGTGGGCTTCCTAAATTAGCTTCGCTCGCTCGCTTGATGGAACACATAGATGGCCCAGATGGCACAACAACCCATTCTAAAGATGGAAATTAGCGACAACTGAGTTTGTGCCCAACATTTGGTAGGTGGTGGTGAAGTCAGGGTCTGTCTCATAGAGGTGGGGGCATCCGAAGGTCTCATGGCCATAAGAGTCTAGCACCATGGTGAGTGTCATGATTAGAGGTCGACTGAGGAAATAAACAACTCAGTTGGTACTTCCTGTTTTATACTTGATGTTGAGGTGGAACTGTTGCAAGTATTTGGACCACTTCTGATGGAGGTCATTCTGTAATTTTCCTTGTGTCTGCATGAACTACAGTGGCTTATGATCAATGTGGATGATTGTCTCCTTCCCAAGAATGTAATGTCTCCACTGGGGGCAAGCTTGCACAGGATTACATTTCTTTTTCGTAAGTAGGGTACTTACAGACAACATCTGATAATGTCTCACTATGATAGGCCACAGGGTGGTCGTCCTGAGTGAGAATGGCACCCACAACATAGTCTGAAGCATGTGTCTCAATCTCAAAGTGTTGTTTCAAGTCTGGTAATGAAAGTAATGGGGCTAAGAAAAAATGTTGCTTCAAATAATCGAATGCCTATTGTTGGGATAGGCCCCATGCAAATTTTTCCTTACCACCACCCTTGGTTACTTGGATGAAAGCCCATGCACAATGGGAGAATTCCAACACGAACCTGCAATAGAAATTGGCAAGGACCAAGAAGCTTTGAATCTCGGTGAGTGTGGTTGGGGATGGCTATTCATGGATGACCTGGATCTTGGCCGGATCCACATGTACACCATGTTTATCAATGATGTATCCCAGGTAATGGACTCTGTCCATGCTGAAGGAGCAGTTTTCCAAGTTGGCATATAGCATATAGTTGAATATGCTGCAAGTGTTCCGCCCAAGTCTTGTTGTAGATGAGGATGTCATCCAGATACACCACTACAAAAGTATTGGTGAATGGTCGTAGGATATTTTCCATCATCCTCATGAAATTTGTTGGATCATTTGTCAAACCAAAGGGCATGACCAGCCATTCAAAAAGACCTTGTTTTGAATTGAAGGTGGTCTTCCATACATTTGTCTGTTCTATTGGGAAATGGTGGTAGCCTGAATTTAGATCAATCTTACTGAAGTACTTGGCCCCCATGAGCTAATCAAGGAGGTATTTTCTTCGGAGAATCGGGTACTGATTCCTGAATGTGATTTTATTCAGGGCCCGGTAATCAATGTACAGTCGCCAGGTCCTGTCTCTCTTCTGCACCAGCACGATTGGGCTCCCACAAGGATATGAGCTGGGATAGATGTGCTCCTTGTGGAGCAGTTCTTGGATCTACCGTTTGATCTCCTCATTCTCTAACAGAGAGTGGCGGTAGACTAGACCATTGGGTAGAAGTGCGTTGGGGGTCATATCAATGGGATGCTTGACCTGACAGTGCATAGGTACCCCACTATGTGAGGAAAAGATATCTGAGTATTATTCCATGACCTTATCCACTTGCTTTTGTTGTGTGGAGAGGTCATTCGTGGAGGCCCTAGATGTGGCTGTGATATTTCATTTACTCTGAGAGTGAATCACGAAGAAGAAAAACTTCCATGTCTGAGAGATGACCTTTCTACATTGCTTGGCAGAGATCAAGGAAATAGTGCTAGGTGGGACTGCCACGGGTATCCTGTACAATTTCTTGTTCAAAGTAATAATAACACTACGAGGAATAGACTCATATACATCATGATGTTTCCATAAATTCGATTGGCCCAAAATAACATTACAAACTTTGAGAGGGGAAACATCACACAATACCTCTCTTTGAAGGGTTTGATGTCATACAAGAGGAGACACTATTGGTTGATGTGGAGATCACTTCTTTGGTGAAGCCATCCAATAGTGTAGGGTTGTGGGTGCAGTGTTGTCAACAGGGCTAGCCACTTGAAAACCTCTACTGAGATGAGGTTCTTATGGATACCACTATCGATGATGAAGTGCAGCGAAGTACCCTTCACCCACATCTGTGAATGAAAAAGGTAGTCGCCTTCCTATGGCTTGTCTGGTTCACCGGGCTGGAGCTTGGTGGTAGCAACGATAGTAATGGGTTTCACATCAATTATTTGACTCTCCCTTTATGGTTCTAACTCAAAGTCATAACCTGCATATGATTCAAAGGATTTCACCTCAACCACTAAC